>VYZW01033374.1:1747-75158 GCA_013401315.1 Balaeniceps rex
TGCTCGGATCAGCCTCTTGCTTCCACGGGCTGTGTCCCACTTCCACGGCTTCCTGAGGCCCCATCCCGAGAACCACTTCCACTCCCGTTTCTGCTTTTCTTTCCCTATGATCTCCTCCATCATGAGGGTATCAAACCAAAGAGTGCTTAAATTCTAGCTTTTTTTTTTTTCCTCCAAAGTACTAAAAATAACCTCCCTTGTGCCTCCCTTCCCAGGAGAAGCCAGTCTTTCATATGCTGTTCCCAAGCTCAGAGCTTGCAGCCCCTACATCTTCTTGCTGATGAGGGTGTCAGATGTAATTATTTTTGAAATCTGTATCCCATGCTACGTTCATGTCACTAATCTCATTACTTAGGAATATTTCATCTCATGGCTGTTTATTCCTGCCTTTAGGAAAGCAACTCTCACATATGGTCTGTAGCACGCAAGGCCCCTTTTCGGTGGTCTGCAGGAAAAAAAAAAAAAACATCGACAACCCGAGTGGCAGCAAGACATGGTGACACGTGAGAGATGCTACAAAAGCACACTCCTGTTCCAAAGCAACAAGGCAGAGAATACACAGAAAGGCTAAGAACTCTTTGCTTTCATTTGTAACTGCAGATGCCAATATTTACAGGTTTTTGTATGTTACGGCATGCGCCACAGAAGGGCGGCATGCACAGGTGTCCCTGCGGTGCATGCGCTTACCTCTGCCTCGGGTCCCAAAAGCTGTCACAGGGCGTCTGTCTCCCAGGCCCCTCTTTATCCATGCAACACGTCACTGACCAGCTGAGAAAGGCTCTTTCCTCAGTGGCTCCATTTTTGTTTCACTGTCTTTGGTGATGCTCTGTGTCCACTACTTGTCCGGTCACCGCAGAGCCCAGGCTAGACAGGAGTGTGCAGGAAAAAGTAAAAGTTTTAGGGGCATTTGTCATACTTGCTAAGGAACAGCAGGCATAAACCTAGCTATTTTCCTTTATGGGTGATTGGGGAAGTGTGCGCAGTAAAGACATAATACCTAGTGTTTTTTAACGTTGATTTTGTTACCAGTCCTTTCTAGCACTTAATCTACAGCCAATACAGTTTGGCATATGAGATTTAGTTGAAAGAAAGCTTGCATTCAATTTCAGTAGGATTCTAGATATTTTCGTTTAAAAAACCCATCTCAATTTAAAAGTTAAATTGTGACAGAGAGACAGAGAGAGAGACAGGTTCTGGGAAATTTGACTGAGAAGTAGGAGCAATTGTATTGTACCTTTCCATTACAGCTGAGCTATAATTGGTCTAATCGCTACTATGAAAGAACAAAATATTGGAATCTGTTGTGCGGTGGGGCAAGTTACTTTGCATGAATTTGAGAAACAGGTAACTCTAAGTACAGTATCCTCCTTACTGCAAAAAGTCATGGATGTATCAGATACAGGTTTTAGGGATACTCTGTAATGTCTTCCTATATTGTTTGAAAATACTATGTGCCCACTGATGACGCTAAATCATATTGCACACAGGAGAGAGAGGAACCAAGGTTTCACATCCCACCTCAACCTCCCCACATCTCAATTCCAGCTTCGAACTAACTTGGCGAATTTAAAGTTCTTCCGCTATGGAGAAGGATTCAATGAAAGACTGACGTGAATAAAATTTAACGTACCTTCTGGCTAACTTCACCTAAGGAATACTACTATTAGTTGGCTGTGTTGGTTAATTTTAAAAGCCTTCTCAAGAATGGGGTAAATTGTGTCTGATTTCTAGCCTTTACACAGATAATCAAGTCGCTCGCCTTTTCTCAATGGGACCTTTGTCTGAATGGCGGCAGGATCTGGTGCAGGGCAAGATGGAAACGTAGTTTATGCTTGGTCTTCAGGAATATGTTGACAGATGAAACTCAAATGTTTCTGGTCCCTTTTCAGATATTCTTGCTGTAGTGCTTTGCATGTGCTCTGTGCCTTTGATCCCCGTTTGGCTGATTATACCAGACTCCGAGGGTTAGACCGTCCAACTCACACTGACGTCAATGAGCCTTACACGCAAAAAATCCTACTGATTCCTGTGGTTCCTATAAACCACGTGGTTTCATATGACGGACAGATTGCTGGTGTAAATTGCCAAAGCCCCGCTCGCACCAAGAGAGGAGCTGTGCCTCATACGCGCATGACATGTCTGACTGGGTATAGCACCAACTGAGGAGGGTTCAGAGCTGAAGGGCGGAATTTCTCTTTTATTCCCAATTTCTTTGAAACCAGCCCCCTTTGGATTTATTGTATTTGTCCTTTTAACAAGGTGCTAGCTGACGTTGCACTGGGTATATTTTCCTGCAGTCATTCCCTGCTACAAGGACCCGAGACAGGAGCTGTAGAAATAAAATTGTCCTTGCCTCCAAACCTGAGCTTGAGAGTGGCCGAGGAAGAAAAGGCAGCTCATCATCTGCAGCGCTGGCAGCACTGTTTAACCAGCTTAACATCACACATTTGAGTCAGCCCTCCGGGGGGTTACTATGCTTTTGTAGCAAAACTTGACTGAGCTCGTGTGCTAACAGAAGCGATGCTGGTAGGCCTGGTTGGGAAACACACCCTGCCACTTCCACTGTGTACCCCGCTGCTTTCGGGGACATTAAGATGGCCCCAGCTCAGCAGGTGCCCTTGGGAGCAGCGACTTGTTCCTGGATAGGAGGTGAGTGACTCTGTCCTCTGACAACAGCAAGGGACATCTGTCCTAAGTCTGGACTAGATTCAGGTTGGGGTTGTTATGTTTCACGTAAAAGAGAAGTTCTTCTCTCCAAAGCTGCATTTCGGTTTCCTAAATTTGCCCCTTTTCACTGGGGGTAGAGAGATCTGGCATGTCCTCACAGGAAGAAATGCTGGTTTACTTATACTTTTTGTTTTGCCAGGGGTGTCTGCTGGATTCCCAGGCTTCAGGCAAAAGCCACTTCCCTTAAATCTACCCTGCCTGCCCCTCACAGGCCCGATACAGGCTCTCAGTCTGTGCTGGCCAGTCACTGGAACCTGGTACCCAGCCAGGGAAACCTGCTGTAAACATGAACCTACAGAAAACAGCTGCCTGACTGCTGGCACGCTAGGGGAAGGGGATGGTTAAAAAGTAGAGGAGAAGGCATCCCAGTCTGCCCTTAATTACAGTATCTTGAAACCACACTCTGCGGTTTTCAGCCAAGGCTGCTTGTTGTCTTAGGATGAATGCCTGTAAATTTGAAATAAGTAAATGACTTTATTGTGAGGATTTGGCTCGGGAGAGCCTTAGCAGCATCCTGAAGGGTTATTTAAATGTCAATAACATTTTCTAATTCGGGCTATAGGAATTAAACAAACCCGTGTGGAATCAGCAAGTTACTAGTTTAAGTTTGTGCGGCTGTAAACAAGTATGTGTGACAGAGAAAACTTCCAGTCAAATAAAAGCAACAACAAACTCGTTTGCCGAAAACCTATTCTCGTTATTAAATGTGCCGAACATTTCCTGGATATTCCCATACACGGTTTCTAGCGTATGTATTCAATCCCTAGTCCCGCCTCTGCTCACCCCTTTAGTTCCTCACGTAAGACCCGAGGGAAAGGACGTTCCCCGCCGCCGGCGAGAAGCGAGCGGGGAGCGGGGAGCGTGTGCGGGCTCCACTGCCCTCTCCTGGGGAAGACGCTCCCGGGAGCCTGCGAGGACACGGCAGCTAAGCAAAAAGCGGTGCGCTGGGCTGAGCGCTGCTGGTGTTTCACCGCGTAACAGCACCCCTAAAGCTTTACACCACAGACGTGCTACCTATAGAGAGACCGAAGTATAGCCCCGTTGGGTTACAGATCCCGGCCAGGGCAGCAGGGCTCCCTGATGGCTGGCCCACAGGCTGTGACCCCCATAGCCCCAAAGGTGTCAGGACGAAGACCGCCTACCCTGGAGAGGTGCTGGGAGCAAGCCACAAAGGGGGCATCCCTGATGAAAGGCTAAAATAACAGCTCTGCATGATGCTTGCTGGGGGAACAAAAAAAAAAAAAAAAAAAAAAGTAGCTTCTCATAATAGAGAAAATAACTCAGATACACTTATCATTTATGTGACAAGACTCTCAAAATAATGATGACTTTGTTTATGAATAGCAACAGTCTGACTGCTAAGCTCTACTTTCCAGTCCTTTCTTCCGAAACTAGTTTCACTTACCCTTGTATTTCCTGCTCTAACGCATTTCCTGTGCTTTGTGTAAATACTGCCTTGTCCCATGTCTGCCCTGGGCCTTTAGTCCAGAGAGAGAATAATCGAGCACATCCCTTAACGACACAAGTGGCCTTCTTCCTTGAAGGACTGAAATAAAAGAAGTAAAGCAAGTGTCACATTTCCAGTTCTCCTGTTGGTCCCATTACCTAGTGTTTGAGTACTTAGAAAGCTTGTCAGAAGGCTCTCCGGACATACTCGGTTTATAGGAAACAGCACCTTTGGAACTGGGTATGGCTTTTTATCCTCAGCTGAGGACTAAAGGTCACGTATGGCATCTCTTTTCAGCAGACCAGGAGGGAAAGCAGAACTCTGGCACCATTTTCCAGACAGTCTTCTGAGAAGAGAAGCAGAAGAGCTCTGTGGGGTGTTTCTCAGAAACTTCCCACCCCTCCAGGGAAGCTGGAGCCATTCACAGGATTTCTAGATTGCCAAGGACTCGTTTCATTTGCCCTGCCTATGCGCCACGTCTCAGAACCTGTTTCCATTTATGTCTCATTTCTCTGTGCTTTGGTCTTAAACCAGTCTGCCTTGAGCCTTGAAAACCCTCAGCTCTTTGCTCTGGGTAAGTCAGTCTGAGCGTGGTTCTGGCTTTTCCTTAGTTTTTATCATCATTTATTTCTGCTCCTGAGGGCATGTCTACATGCTCCAGTCTCACCAGAAGACCATCCTGACTGTGAACTCCTGAGGAGAAGGGTGTTCAGATTCATTTTCAGCAAAGTTACCCAATGGATGGCTTTCTGTCAGAAACTGCCAACAAAGTTTATCGGAGCAGAGATTTTTTTAAAAAAAATCCCACAAGAGATTAAAATAAGTAACATGTTTTGCTTTAAAATTTCTAGAGCCAGATCTTCAAGTGGTGTAAATTAGCATCAGTTTTCTGATGCTCTAACCCCTGCAATCTGAGTGACAGTCAAAATTGGACATGATTTTATTTAAGGTTTGGTTACTTTTCAAGGCTAAAACTCAGACTGCTCCTGAGGGTGGGCATGGTCCTTTTCATTCTGTATTTGGGCTGCTTCCACCTGTTTTGCAGCAGTTTGTCTCTATCTTTGATTTATTTTCTCTGCTGCATTGTATTGTCCTTATTCTTTCACCTCCCCTCTCATTCACGTCTCTCTCCTTACTCTCTTTTGTCCAACCTTTTCAGCTCTCTTTTCTCTCTTCCCCCTCCTGCCTTTCCTCTTCCTTGGTAGTTCCTTTTCCTTCCCCCTTATCTCAGCAATTGCTGCCAACAGCTATATTTGGAATAGAGTGGGAACAAGCTATTCTTGTGACTTTACTTTGAAATAACTGAGAGGAGCAGATGATTTTCTTTGAACAAATAGAGGATACACTGAGGAGAAGGCAGGCTAGTAAAGTCAAAATGATATCGTTAGGGAATACCTGCCCAGCAGGTTCGTCTTTCCCAGCTCTCAGGATAACTTAACCAGCTATTAGTTCTTGTTTGCTCTGTTTTAGCTTTAAATCCTCCTTTTGTGCAAAATTCCTCTCTCCAGGTTAGTAACCTGAGGTCCTAACAAGGCCTAGCTCATCACCACAATGTCTGGGCACTCGCACATCAAGGGGAATGACTGCCACCTAAAATCTCAGATGCCAGAATTAGCTGAAACAGGATATATACTTGTTTAACACTTGCACTCAATGCCGTTGTATCTTCTGGTGTAGTCACAGGATACTGTTATAGAGCCCCACTTGTACGGGCTAGCACAGAAATATGCTGGGAGGAACAATTTCCTATTGAGCAACATGATTTCTCCATGTCCTCTCACCACCACCTGTTCCTCATCACCCCTGCCATTTAAGCTGCTGTAAGCAATACATTAATAAAGCCAGCGAGAACCAGAGCCATGCGAACAGGACAGCACAGAACGTATTTCTCCCTATCCCCCATATTTCTGTGTTTATACGATTAACTCCCACATTGGCAAACCAAACAAGAAATGAGGCCAAATGAGAAATTCAGCATCACGGCTTAGCATTTTGTGTCTGTGCCAGAAGAAGACCCAAGTCTATTTGTTTGCTCCCAAGTGAAGCCGGTTCTATTAAAACCGTACTGCTGTACATATGTTTGTGTGTGAAACTGCTTCATACAGGGAAAGATACATGAAATTACACGCAGAAAGATGCAGGGACAAGATCTTTCCTTACAAGTTAAACATTCAAAGGAGGGATGGCTGCTAAACGTTAGTCAAGAAGCTAGAAGGAAATGATTCTTCCATCCATCGATGACTTCCTGGGATTTTATAAACCAGCTAACACAAATGGTCATGCTGACATGGGGCTTCGACAGTTATCTCTGCAATAATTGCTAATAAGCCCAGTTTGCCAACAGAACATGTGTCAATGCCAATGTCTTAGGAGGGCAAGGCTGATAGAGGTCCAACATTTTTCTATCAGACCATCTCAGAGAAAAACAGATCAGTCTTCAAGCAAACAGACTCTTTTCCATGTCCACACTACTACTACTACTACCACCACACATCTTGAATGTGCCATATCAAACAGAGGCTAAGCAAAGTGAAAAAGGAATGATCCAGGCTAAGAAGCGACATCTACTTTCAGCACTACCACTAATCTGCAACAGACACTGCCAAGTGTCTCTTTGGGCTTCTGTCCCTTAAAAATGAGCAAAAAGGAATTTGGTGTATGCTGCAGACATAACGATATAATAACATCTCATACTGAATTAAACACAAGTGCAATGGCTGAGCGTATTTCATCAGTATCAGATGAGTGTAATGCAATTTTGTGCTGCCATAGAAAGCAAATGTATTTTATTTATGTGTTCCCAACCTCAGGTCAACAGACAAATGAGCTGTGACGTATTTGGAGAACACTGCTAAATCCACGGTGAACTCAGAGAGGATTTAGCCCTCCCCTGTTAGCTCTCATCCCCTGTCCCATCCTCACCATGCTGGCAAATTGCAGCTTTCCTCTCAGCCTCCTCAACTCTGCATGCTCAGTACAGATGAATAACACAACTGCAAAGAGCGTCTGAAAAATAATCTTTAGGTTTAAGGCTCCCAGGGCACTATACGGGGCACAGACCTGGGCCAGCCTGCTGACGAGGGAGCTAGACCACAGCTGTATGGCCACGAACAAGTCTGCACTCACTGGCCCAGGGACCAGAAACTGCTTCCTGGGCTCTCAGGAGTGCCGATGTGCCTTTGCTTTTTATTGTTGAGCAGATGCAGATTTGACTAAGGCTTGGCTGCATCAAAGCCATAACTAAACCCCACTGAGATTTGCAAAGTAGGCTTTCCCCAACCTCCTTGGTCTGGACCAGCTGAGAAGGTGAGCATTTTCTGAGCCTTTCTACCACCACTCAGAATGGAGGGAATTTTTATACCCAGAGTTAGAGTCCTTGCCCATGGTGTGTGATGTGCTGGATTCAGCCCTCTTTTCTGCCTCAATGCAGCTGAGCCCATTTCTTCCACCTTGTAGGATGGTGCCCAAAATCATGTTTCACTCTGGGGCCTGCCTGTGTCTTTCTGACACAGACTTTGAGCTTTACATGAAGTGAGCCAACTGGACTAGCTCCACAGCAGAGGTCAGGGTACCTGCCTGGAGAAGAGTCAAGATCCAGCAGGAAGATGCAGCTGGTGTCCCAATTTCTGCACTTTAGGTTCAAGCAGGTCATGAGGAGCTGACAGGCTGTGCATCTGGAGGAGGGTTAATGAGAAAACTTTAAGTGCTGTGTTACAAGTATCAACTTGCAGTTACAACCACAACCTGTAAGTACTTTCTCCAGGCATCCAAGGAAGGACAATCACAGTTGCCATAACCCACAAAGGACATGGGAAGAAAAGGTATGAAGAAAGAGCAGTGCCAAACAGATGATGTTTTTCATTTTTATCCATAAGAAATAGCAAAGAACTGGAAGTATTCACCCTGTGATGTACAACGGACCTTCCTTAAAGCTAGGCTGAATAATCATCGTATCACAAACCCCATCATGTGATTCAGGACAGCGCTTGTGCTGGAGCACACTAAAAATGCCAGGTCTGTAGCATGCCCAGAGAGGCTGACCAGGGCTGCCATGGACTTTGCAGGCTTTCTTATAAGTACACTTATTGTAGCATGATTTAAAGTTGACAATGTGTCTAAAAACGCACACAATGTCAGAGAAGGAATGAAATGTTGCTTCCCTCTCTCTCCCCCAACCTCATTACAGGCTAAGGAAAAATAATGTATGGAGAATAATACTTCACCATCTAAAGAGTTTTTCTGGTTTCTAAATCTAGTGAAGAGTCATTGTATATTTTGACAGAAAAATGAATCAAAATAATAAAGTGAATACAAAATTATATTGCTGTCAATAATTTAATTTACACAAAATAGCACTGTGACATGGTAATTGTTATATATGATGCAGCATTCAGTATAATATTTGGAGAATGCATTATAGAAAGTCAACATTTAACTACTAAAATCAACTTACATAATCAAAGCTGTCAGGGAATCTTTACAGTTTTATATTAATTTGAATGTAATTTACTATAGAGGTGTCATTCTTAGAGGTGCTTACAATAGTTAATGATCTCTGCATTTCCATTATAAAATCCTATTTTCAAAGGTTTATAAGTTGGTCGTAAGAACTCTCAGCCCTCCGGCACATTTTCCTCTTCCTTACAAAAACTGTGTTAGACGTTTTAAACTCTTCTCTCAGAGCAGAAAGTGTGGTTACTTTCAAAATTCAGTTCGAAGATTTACTAATTTGCTGCTTGCTATCCAGGGATCTCAGAAAAAGAAAGGTTCTTCACAGTACAAGACATTACAGTTACCTTCTTTTCTTCCACTTTCCTGAGTATTTTATCCCTCAGACCATTTTTCTTGCTGAAGTGTCTAAGCATCTTCCAATATTGAAGCCAAACCTTCTCTGCATGGTTCCTTCTCTCCTTCCTACATGGCTGCCATTAAGCTTTCTTCCAGGTCCTTCTCCTCATCTCAGACTTTGACTCCTGGCTCTGTTCTGCATCTTCTCACAGATGTCCACGCTCACCTTGGCAATTGCAACTTCCACCACATCCATCGGTTAATGGGCTCTCCTGGCTGCACGTTTCCTCAGCCTCATCCCTTTTTTCAAGCTGCAGCCCTAATTCACTTTTCCAGCTCATTAGAAGTCCAACAGTTAGTTTTGCTCTAGCAAGTACATTTCTCTCCCTGATCTTACAGGCTTGATTCATACCAGACATTACCCATCAACACACCTAGACCTGCTCTGTTGGCTGGTTGGTGATTTTCAGTTTACCAGCCACAGGAACTACACAGCCCTGAGGCACTAAAGCCATTTCCTCCCGCCCCAGGCTTTCTGCCCAGGAGGTAGGACACTGCAAACCAATAGCCCACAAACACATTGTTACAGATCATTTCCAACACCAGAATTTGAAAGGCAAATTGTCAATGCAAAGCTATTATCCATAATAAAAGCAAAGCCAATAATTACCTTGTCTGCTTTGGTAGATCTGCTCCAGTTCATGCGTCTAGTTTTCCCAAATCCTGCTCAGATTCACTTTTTTCATCCATGTCAGTTAGCTGTCATTTGGGATCCCCTAGCCCCCAGCTTTCTGTAACCTCAGTGTTATCAGACCAGACATGTTTGAGCCAACATGCACAACTGTATCCAAAATCTAAATCATCACTACCACGTAAACATCTAGATTTACATGGAAGTAGTTTTGTCACTTGTCCAGGATCTCTTTATTTTCCATGTGAAGAGAAGTATTTGTGATGCTCTATTCTAGCCATTCTGTCTTTATACGGCCACTTTTGTCCAGTGCCAACACTTAGCCAAAACTCTTCCTTCCCTTTTTCCATCATTGCCATTTTCCTTGTTTGAAAAAACGAATTTATTACTTTCTAATAATTCAATGACATCACAAAATAAGATGGGAATCTCCTTTCCCTTATGCATACTGAGAACAGATCCATAGTTTTGGACAAAAAAAATCTGTTGCTTACATATCACATTACTGGAGCCGGAAAGAAAAAACTATTTCACAGGCATGATGTTTTGATGATGGACTTGATTCAAGAAAAACGTGGTCATATTTAGACTGGATAGAACTGGTGACTGACTCAGCGAGATGGCTTAACTCTGTAACTAGGGCAGATAACAATGAGAAAGACAACACTGGGAATATTCTGTTTGATCCTTCAGATTCATAATTTAGTGGTACAAAGGAACTCTAGAAATCACTTTTTTTTCACGGTGGATATTCAGCTGGACACAAGCAGGATGAGTGTCTGGATAAATTATATTCTACAGAAGCAATTGACACACTTGAGATCTTTATTCTGGTTTTGGGAAAAAAAACCTAAAAGGCTGGCTGTAGCAAGGACTACTGGCTGAAAGTTTCCAGATGTTATTTCATCATTCTGTGTGCTGAGAAAACAGAACTAGAAGATGAAACTTTAAAATTGTCAGAGAAGTCAGGGACTGTATGGATCTCTCCTCCCGCAGAATGAATTGGACCTGACAGGCACAGGACCTTAGAGGATGTTCTTCCAGACTGGATGATGATTCTTGCATTTTCACTGTCCCTCACAGAAAAATCTACCAGACCCGTTTATCTCCATTCAACATTTTTACTCCTTGAATCTCAATGAAGAGGTTTTCCTCTGATGTAGGTAGTGCTGCCCGCTCTCCCAACGTTGACGCCCACTTCATTCAAGTATTCCTAGTGCAGCAGGGATGTTAGTGGCTACTGGCTTGCAGCCAACATCCCACACATTTCCTCCGCAGCAAAAATGCCTTAATTCTGACCCACTGCCTTTCAAGTAGATAGTGAAAAAAAAAGTCAGTCACAAAGAGCTTTGCTTTTATCTGTATTTCTCCTTCAGAAAGATCTGAAAAAAACCACCAGACATTGTCCTTTTCTTTTTCAAGGTCCACGGTCAGCAAGGGCGAGGTTTGGTGCCGCTGTTAGAGCTTGAGGCCAAAAAGAAGCTGAAGGCATTCAGACGGTGGTGCTTATAGATTTGAGTAAGGGGAGTTTGTAAGCAGGGTAACTTCAGAGGGTGTGGACCACTTTGCCTGCCACTGTGCCAGCGGATGCATCCAGCGCCTCTCCTACTCAGCAGCTCTTCTGCACACCATTCCTTCTGAATCAGTTCAACCATGACCTACTGTAGGAGCTTGTGTTTTTCAGGCAGGGCACTGAAAAAAGGTCAGAAGGGACAGTAACTTTTGGCTCCCAGCTGAAGTTTTCCATCTTCAGCACAGATATGAAGAACACTGCTGATGTTACCTGATAACTGCGGGGCAGTATGTTCCAAGCCCAGCATCTGAATGGGCAAGAAGAAAATGTACACGCTTACAAATGGGGCACGTTACAGGCCTGGCACGGCCACCCCTAAAGAATTTGAGTTGTGACAAATTATGCAACACACATGTATTCTTACACCTGCAAAAGCCAAACACGTACATGGTTTTAAGACCAGTGCATGGAAAAAATGGCGCAGTGGAACAAAACTGTCCATTTCATAACTCCATTGCACATAACCCTAAGGGAAAACAGCACAGACAAACAGGTCTTACATTTGTTAATCTAGCCAAGCAGAGGTGAGGAGAGGTACAGTGATGTTCACAGGGAAATGTGGAGCCCAGGATTACAATCTGATATGCTAGGAGGCCTAGAATCAGAAGCCAGGGAGAAGAAAAGGGTTGGCAAATCATTTAGTTGATTTCCAATGGTGCTGTCAGGATGAAAGATAAACTACCCTCCAAGTTAACAAGTTATGTAGTCAGAAATATTTGAGGGAAGAGGTTAAGTAAGAAATATAAATTAAAAAGGTATAGGGAAATAAAACCCCAAAGACAACAACAATCTGGGAAAAATCACCAACAAGTGCAAAGTAGATGGCAAAATCCTGTGATACAGGTAGGAAGATGGTCTACTTCATTCAGTAGAACAAGAAAGTCTGGATGACTAGAAATAAGAAAGATAATGAAAATGTAAAGAAAGGAATTAATTAAGGAAACCATTGCACTGACCTTGCATAAATAAACTTTCAAAGGCTGCACACATGCTAATCTGAGAAGTGGGATGGCTAGAAGTTTGGAGACAATTAAAAAATTTCACTCCTTGATAGCAGGGATAAATGGAGAATTTGAATGGAGATTAGATGTATTTGGTACTGTTCCAGCTGATTATGATCTTGGAAAAGTTACATGGAAACCAATGTTGCAGTATACTGAATTTAAGGAGAATTGCAAAATGTACAGATGAACTCAAGGAACAAAACTAAAATAGTAAAAAGAACATAGGTTAAAATACAAGCTGCAGAAAACTGACAGCAGGAATGATTTCAGAAAAAAAAAGAGGATAGGTAAATTGGATAAAACAGAGGAAAAAGCTGGCACCCATCATTGCCATGACACTTGCATTACATCTCACTTCCAAGCACAGAGTCCAATTTGGGAGAAGGCAAGAAGCAGAATATTCTCTTTATAGGGGAAAAAAAGGCTTCTTTCTTTTGCAAGTTCCTGTGTCAGTAGCCATTTTATGGGGCTGCCAATCATGGCAAATCAACTGAAAAGCCAGATCATTTTCTAAAGCATCTACCTTCCTAGAGAAAGATTTTAAAGTTGACTGTGTACAATCCAGCTGCTGCTTTTAATCTTTCCCTGACAACAGTAGTTGTTTTATTACTTTGACAGTCATTTTTAGCCCATGAATAGTACCACAGTCCTTGTAAGATAGGAAAATTCTTTTGATCTACAATTTCATAAGGTTTAGCAATGGACAAAGGATTTTTCTGGTATA
Source organism: Balaeniceps rex (assembly GCA_013401315.1). NCBI lineage: Eukaryota > Metazoa > Chordata > Aves > Pelecaniformes > Balaenicipitidae > Balaeniceps > Balaeniceps rex. Next base: position 14,702 of record VYZW01033374.1, read on the forward strand.
CTTGATCACATACTTGCTGAAGTTTAGGCTTAGAGCCAATAAAAAGGCACTGAGGTACCCATTTGGAGAAACACAAAATCCTTTCTGATGAATAAAGACTACCAAAAAAAAATTATTTATTATAAAAATACTACCTATTAATAGAAAATTACGAACAAGATTAATCCTGAAATAACTTTGATACATTGCCAAAATCACTTTTAACTTTCACACTGTTTTCATATAGTATGATCTAGTGGACAGAAAATATGGATGCAAGATAAGCACTGTATGTAAGCACAAAAAAGGAAGGCATTTCAAGCTGTCTGTAATAACTAAGAGAAACTGGGAGAAGACTCAGGCAGACACAGAGCAGTTTTCCAGCATAATGGCTTGTTCTATTTGCTCTACAAATAAGAACTGTATGTTTTGTGCAATCTGAAATACTGTATAAAGTCTAAAATAAAATACATTTCCAAACAAGAATAAAAAGCCATTCATCAACCATTTTGAATGAAAAAGTAATTGAAAATTATCAAATCTGTAATTTTTATTAGTACAGGCTGCAGTACTTTGAGCACTTACACGTATGTTTAACTTCACACACATGTGCATCCCATTTTCTTGTCCTGTTCACACTGGAACCCATTCTAGTTTTCCTTATATATAAGGAATTAAAAGAGAGGACTTTTGTGATATTAAAGTATAAGGACAAGGTTTCTAGGGCAGCTATCAATTTAGCAGCTAGTCAGCTGAGTACATATCTACCTATGGGGAATGTTTAGATAAGTAGCTGAATTGAAGTCTAATTTCTTTGAGTTCTTTCTAAAATAAAAGTGAGCAGAGGGTGTATATATATACACATATATATATATTTTATACATATATTAGTAACTGAACTCATGAAGCCTGGATTGAGTTTCCTTTGAGAACTGTAAGTCTATTGGCATTGCCAATTTCCATAAAGACATTCCTTTCTAAAAATCTACACCAAGCTCAAAATTTAATCAGAGTAAAAAGAAACAATTCTCTTTTTAGCTGGGTGCAGTTAGAAATCAGTCATCTTGATACTTAAATGAGATCGATCAGAAGGAAATTAAAGGACAATTAAAGGAAGAACAGGAGTTCTTCCCCCACCCCCCGCACTGTTCAATTGTTCACATATCTGTAGTATTTCTTAAATAAGTCTGTTTCAGAAAACATTGGATTTCATGCCTTTTGCCAGACAGTTTTTGTCTATAATATCTTGAAATTTCCACAGAATTCCCAAAAATCACATTTTCTGGCAAAATACCAGCCTGACTCCTACAGTCTAACATTCACAACACAAATATTTCTCTTCAGTGTTTTCAGATAAACCATTGCCCTTTGGTTTCATTACATTCTCTTGACAAAATACTGAGATGTCTCTGTGCAATTATTAAAAAAACAGAAGTCCTCCACAACCAGTCAAAACTCACCCCAGTATCACTGGCCTCAAGAAATCAGTTCTCAGTGCAAGCAGAGATCTTCACCTCTGTTCCTCCACTTTCCCAGATCTCTAAATGAAAGACTTTTTAAAGGCTCATCCTTGCCCTAAACACTTGAAGTTATATATTTTCAGCCCCACTTTTTTGGGATAATGCACATCTCTGAGCTCTGCATATGCAAGATTTTTTTTTTCCCCACTCTTTCCTCCAGATTTAGGAAAACTCAGAGGAAAGAATTTGGTCTTTGTTGTTTGTTAATTATGTTCAGAAGTTCCTACAGAACATCAGCCTCTTGCATTAAACCATGCCTGGACTTATGACCTGCCCAGCATTTGCCCAATCAGCCCTGTTAACTGAGTTATGCCCTGCCCTTATTGACTCTTGGACTTTCCTTTTGAGAACTCAGTCCACTAAAGAGGGACAGATGGGCTTACTGCAGAAAACACAGCCCCATGTTTCTGCATCCTTCCTGCCACATCTTGCAAAGTGCTTAAGACAGTACATTGTGCAATAAAAATGAACGAAATTTGAAAGCACGAGCAGAGTTGTCCTCTGATAATCCATGCAAACTGCAGTTCATGTAGGTGTCCTCTTCTGCGAGTACTGTAAATAACTAAAAAGAGGTCTGGCTCCAAAGCCTGCTGAAGCCAGGAGCAATTGCCCCCCTACAAGGTAAGATGCAGCCGATGACTGTTCCTAGCACAGCAATGCCTGGGGAGTTCCTGCTAATCCAGACTGCCACCAGCTGCCATCGCGCAGCTGACAAGCAGATCATTGCATGTACGGGGCAGCAGCTCCACAAGGCCTGCAGGAACTTTGTGTGAACGGGACTGGTTAAGCTTCATGGTGCAGAGCCTACTCCACCAGGACCATTCTGTTGTCTATAGCCATGTTTATTTAACTGATGATTTACGTCTGCAAAAGCATCAACTTCTCAACAAATTATTCATCAAAAGACTAGCTCCATGCTTTCCGATTTCCAACACTGACTTTCAGGATATTTCATCTAATAAATAAACAAACATGGCATTATACTAAGCTCATTAATTGTGCACCAAGCTACACAGTGGTAGAAGTACACACAATACTGGGAGCTCATGGAAGATGAGTCTGCAAAAGGGAAAGATTATTACCTACATGATCAGAAACTTCATTTCACTTTTAGCTTCACCTGATTTGGATGTTTTGGCTAAAAATGGATTAATAATTTCCAAGTTGTGATTGATTGATTTAGCATACGATATCTCTATGTGATATTTCAATTTTCTACACACTGTACCTAAGAACAATCAGACTAAAGTCTTTCTGGTGTGGTGTTCTGTCTCTGTTCATTTGTAAAATACAGCTATTCCTCCGTCATTCTGTGTGGGACCAGAGAAGCAACACAGAGCTTTTCACCTTGGAAGGGGAAGAACGAGAGAAAGAAAAAAGAAAGTTCCCTTCTCAACAAGGAATAAAGGGCCTGATCTCTTGGCATCAACACACTAAGACCATCCTTTGTAGAAGGAGACAAATGTTGTCTTCTGAATTACAGTCCCAGTTCAAGCTTTTCTGCATAGTGGAGCAAATCATAAACATAAGGCCCTCATTAGCAGATAAAGCTTTCCCAGGAACAGAATAGTGACTGGGAAATCATTTGATTCCTAGACACCCAGAGTTTCAGCCATTGGCCGCAAGGCAAAGAAAGGGAGAGGCCAAGAGATCTGGCACCAAACTGTGTTGTAAGGGCCCTCCTGCAAAAGCTCTTTCAGGCACTTGCAGGACAGTATCTGCTTTCATTCAGGCTCAGCACCCTTACAAGTCCTCACCTGCCTCCTTGATGTGAAAGTGACTTCTGCAGCAATCACATTCCCCCACTTCCTTCTGGGGATGCTTGTTTTCTCCTGGCTTCATTTACCTTGTATGAAGTATCAGCCAATATTCAGCACTGCTGTATCAAGTGGTCTGTTGCAAAACGGAGGTCAGTGTTCTTTCAGTTTCATGATAATCTAAGAAAGAAATTATGCTGATGTAAAAAAACGGTTTAAACAACCAAAGAAGGACTCCCATAGCCAATAACACCCTTGCACCTCATTTCTCTGTCATTCTCCTAGCAATTGGTCCTGGTCAGGGTGTTGCAGCATCATTCCAACAGTTGGCATGAGCACCGTCAATCCCCCTTCCTCCCAGTTCCCATCTTTTCCCTCAAATCGGAAACTGCTTTGTATTACTGGAGATGAGGAAGGATCCTCCCCTGGTAACAGATGCAGTATACGTAAGGAAAAAGATGAAAAATCAAAAATAAGTCTGTAGCATTTGTATAGGCTATATATATATATAGCATTTGTATGGATCTACCTGTTATCCAAAATTTCTTACATGTAACTAAGAGAGCATTTGGTTTGCGGTTTGGGGTAGGTGGCTTCTCATAGAAACATATGAGTCTGCATTACAGCTACAAATGTTTCTTTTGAACACATAGCACTGTAACATATCTGTGCAAACCTTTTACGAGTGATGTTGTTAAGCCTTGTGTTTGTGTAAACCCAACAGCCTAAAGTAGTATCACCTCTGTTAAAATTCACTCATCAATTTTCTATGAACAGTTCTATAAACAGAGAAGATGACTTTATCCCTGATAAACTGAGTATTGATATGAAACAAAACCAAGTGTTCAGAAAATTTTCAACAAATGAGGTAATATTGTGATACATATTAAGACCTCTTGGAGAGGGGAACATTTATTGCTAACAAGCTTCCAAAGCAAGCTGGATATGTAGGGCTGCTGGATTTTTTTTTTATCAATAAATTGTGGAGGAAATTGCAGAATTGATATTAATCTTGCCCCTTAACACTTCTTGCTGTGAGATTTCCTCACAGTCTATTTAAATTTAATTTCATAAATATCCCTTGAAAGTAGAAGTTTTAAAAAGACAAAATGACCTGTGTCCCCTGTACTGAAAGGTGAAGTGGGCTATATTTAGAATCACCTTTGCAGAAAGGGAACACCTCAATAAATGCTCTTCATGGCCATTTGTGACAGAGGGTTATGTGTCTGCCAACGCAACCTACATTTTTTACGCTAATAGTACAAGTCAGAATAAATATTATCTCCACTCATGTGACAGACCTTTGATAAAGCAGAATTGGCCTGGTTGATTAGGAGTACGTGTCAAACACAGATAATGGGGGAATCCCTTTCAGCAGCAGCACACAACCTCAGCAACCATAATGAGACCAATTTAATGAGCCTTCTGCTTTACAAGAGATATTAATTGCAGTCCTGTCACATAAGGTACAATTCAAGATAACATACGTAAAAAGGAGGGAAATTGGATTTCATTCCATTTTGGTCACAATTATAAATTTTCTTGCTGGATCATGAATATCCCTGCTGCTGATCTAAATACTCTGGGTGGCTGACATGCTGCTGTAGAACAACGTGCATTGTTATGAAGGCTGTTGAACACTAGAAGAATGTCAGGCTTTTCGTTAGATCTTTCTGCCATTATGATTTTTATTCTACTCTAGGCAATTTTTGTTTGTTTGTTTGTCTTGTAAAAACACAAAAAGAAGGCACCATTCATGCATGTCCATCCACAAGGATGCTTCCTCATCTCTCACCAATACGATCATGATCTTATAAATGCTTCTGCAAGTGATCCATTTGATACTTCTTCAATGAGGCTCACAGACTTACAGTTAAGCATACGTCCAAGTGTTGCACTGGATTGGAGTACAAATTATCTTCACACAAGTAAATCAGAACTCCCAGTTCAGTGTTTCAATAGTTATATCCTCATCCAATTATTCTTCATAATAGAACATGTGCTCTCTGTTTGTGTATTATATAAACTTTGTATTGCCAAAGCGTCTCAGGCAAGGCTCCTTCGATCAAGAGAGAGGCTGGACCCTCAGATGATAGATGCTCCTGGCTGCTGCATGGCAGCGAGGATGCTCTCCCACACTACATCCTTAACTGTGAGTCAGAGCAGCTGCAGGCTGATCACCTGTATGTGGCAGATGCTGAAGAGTGGGTGCTGCCTGCGTGTGTGTTGCAGCACTGAACAAGTCCCAACCACCAAGCTGCACATCTGCTTGTGCTGGGGATTTACCATGAAAATTAATTCTAACAAAGACACTGTTACTTCAGCAGACACAATGTGCTTCTGAACCAGATCTAGGTTGTCTTTTAACAATGAATACACTTGCAATGAAACACAGTGGCTGCAAAGCTCTGACCATAATATATTCAGCCCTAAATATTCTCAAATTATATCAAAATGTGAGAAACTTAGAGAAACTTAGTCCTTATTCCTAGCCCAACTATCAGGTTAGGAGAGTTCAGTTTGCTTAAAGACACTGCAACAGCAGCTTTGCAGACAGCCTCATTGATAAAGAGCTGAACCTTAAAGCTGTTCATAATCCTAAACCTCTTGTTCTGGCAATGCCAAGAACTCCAAAACCACATGTGCAACCTGTGAATGTACCCAGTATGTTGGTCATCAAAAGGTTGATTTTTTTCTCCTGACTGAGAAGGAAATATGTGAAAAAAAAGCAAAGATGTGCTAATTTTTCTATAAAATATGTTAATGGCATTACTTTATTTTTCAGCAAGGAGCAAGGACACCCACAAACACAATTAGACTTTTGGTAATATTTAGCACTTATATAGGGCTTTACATGCTAGCCTGAGATATTATCTCAGACAGTTTAGGACGCCATAACAACAAAGGGTCTAAAGCTGCTTGCTTATGAGAGTCCAGGCTCACCAGCAGAGTCGTTACCTTAATGGACTTTGGATGACATGTCAGGCAGCTTCTAAGAAAACTTCCTTTTCATACATTGGTGCCAGCAGTAAAGTCCACCATTTTCTGCACAAAGCCTGCATATTCAGGAAATGTGGTACTGAAATTCAGCCAGCCATACACACACATACCGCAGAATTCAAAGCAAGTGTAAGTCTGTCAGCCAAATGAAATGAAACATCGAAACACACACTTTTTAAAGTCTGGTCTTATTCAGCAAAATATTTGCATGCTTTTGGACACATCTCTGAGTGATAGTGGTTCCTAAATCCTGTCCTCAAGAAGAGACTCAGGGCCACATTTGGCCCAAAGATGCAAATATGTACTAACCTGGATTCTCAGAAGTATCTTGGAGTCCTAATTCATATTTTAAAAGCCCCAGCTAGAGTTTATCTGCATTTTAGGAACCTCAATAACTTTACAAATCCTGTCCAAAGAGTTTAATTTGCTTCTGAAAAGAGGTGCTTTAAAAATTATAAATATGTAATTCACAGTAATAGAACCTCAGCACGTACTCCGATACCTGTTGGACCAGAAAGCAAGTCTGAAAAGAGGCGCTCTTTACTGCTTGTACGGAAATGCTGAGATCATTCCAGGTGACCCTGTGCAGAGATAAAAGGACCAACAGGGTTTTTGTAGGCAGTATTTTCTGATTGTAAGAAAAAAAACAAAATACACAGATGTGAGAACATTCACTGGTAAAATAATTGAATAGTCATTTCATTATTTTGGTTTTTTGTTTTTTAAGATTTTCATTAATGGAAAATAATGATAAGGTAAGACAGTGCAATATATCATTTCATACTCTGCACCCTGACAATATCCTTTCTGAGATTATTCATTTCATTTTTCTGAAAAGTACCATGTACATATAAGCTACTTAATTAAACACAGGAAGTTATCTTCTAGCAACCCTTCCACATTTTGAACATGAAAGAGTACACTAGAATATTGATAGCTCAATGCAATATTCTAATGTTGGAAAATATATTAGTTTTCAGTAATTACAATGACTCATCAAGAAAGAGAAAAAAGAAAAGAATGAATATATTAACTCATTTTGATTGCCTTTTGTACTGTCATATCGTGAGCAAATAAGAGCCTCACGTATGTAAAAGCAGCATTTGCTCTCCTGCAGGGAGATCACTTACCCACCGAGCTGGGACGGACCCTTTTCTGGGACCTCTGTGAAAGTCGCCCCTGCTCCCCCGCAGTTAACATGTTCTGAAGATCATCCTTTGTCTCACTGCCTCTGGTCACATACTAGCAATGGGCTCTGCTACACTGGAATTAATCAAACTAACTGCTCCAAGCTTTAATCTTTTATACAGCAGCCAGTGTAACAGAGAGTGTCATCTCATGAGTCCCATATTTGTATGCATTCAGCAGAAGAAATATATGTGTGACATATTGCCTTCACTGTGATCAACATGCCAATTGATATTTTCACCTTGTTCCTGCTTCCTAAACCGAGCACCCATGAGTAAATAATAGCAAGGACAGATTCGTCCTCTTATATTGAATTTCGATGACCATGATAAAACCTGGGAGTATCCAGAAAACAAGCCTTCCAGTATACAGGAAAACTAAATTTCCAAACCACCAACACAGACCTGCCAGGCAAACATCTAGACTTCTCAGGATCAGTGTTAAAATGCCGCAAAGCAGTGCTCCCCCACTCCATAGCCTGGGCAAGGAATGTGGGAAGGTGTCAGATGCATCCTAGTGTTTTTGTATGGTTGTTTCAGGACATCTGAAACACCTCAGCTGAGCACGTACCTGACATCCTCTTGACCCTTCAGTTTGCTCTCCCTGCATGCCACCAGCTCTGTGGGACTCTGTGAACAGCAAAAGCTCCCAGGATCCTCTTTTGCAAGGTGGCAGCTGCAACAGATGAAGACATCTAGTTATTGGTTTATGCACCCCCGCCTACTAGCAAACATCCCAAATCTGCAGTTCAGGCCAAACCCTTCCTTCCTTGCTAAAGTTAAAGGTAATGGTTAATGTCCAGGTCAGCAGTGCAAAACAGGTCTGGTACCCTGGGGTATGAGATTTTGCATGAGTTGGGGAGCGTGTGTGAAAACTGTTGTTAGCTAGTCTCCTCTCGGCTACCGTTAGAGGAAGGTGCTTGTTATTCCAGGGGAAATTAGAATACTTTAAGCTCACAAAGTATTTAAAATGCAACTACTTCAAAAAAGACAGGCTACAACTGAAGTTTTCAGCAGTGGCTTTCAGAACCCCACCCTCGGCAAAGCAGAAAGAAAAGAAACGGGAGCTCAGCATTTCTCACAAAATAGGGCTGTGTAAAACCCCCAGGCCAAAAATACTCTTCAGAGATCCTCGGAGAGCATAAAAGATCAAAACTTCAACCTCAGCCCTGTGTATCTGAATTGCTAATAGATGCTCAGTACTGTCTCCATCTGCAGCATCACACAACGAGGATGAGAGGTAATCATGTTTTTAAGGAAAGGGAGTGTTTCACATTGCCAGAAGCATCTTCAAGACTCAGACTTAAAATTATGATATAGCATTTTCTGTCTTGCCCTGCACAAGGTTTTCCAATCACCAGTTTATGAACAGCTGCACCAATACTGCGCTGTTCTTATGTGCTAAATAACAATGGGACATTGCAAAACTACAAAGGCTTGTCCTGTCCATTTAACCAGAGTGTCACATGGAGACAAAGCATAATGCAGCCCTGTGAAAAGTCCACCCACAAACTTCATTTCACACTATAGAATGAGGCACTTGAGTTCTCTGTCTTCCTTCTCTCACATGAGTTCACACGACAGCAACTTAAACATTTTGGAGACTGCAGAATACAGCCCTCCAAAAAGTCACCTGCCTAAAAAAAATAACAATTAAAAGTATTTCAGTCTACCTTGCTATTTCTTTCTTGTCCAAAACTCCTGTGTTCAGTTCTGTTTGAAATGTACATCAGTACCGAACAATAAAACAGAGCAATTGCCATTGAAGAGAAAAGCCATGTCATCTTATTAAAACCTAACACTACAGAATTTCAATCGGCAGCACTTTGAAGTGAATATAAAATGCTATTACTATAAATATATCTTTTTTCCTTACTGAAACATACTGCCTTAAATTGCAAGATAAAGTTTAAAAAACACTGCAGTATTTGTTATCGAACAGGAGATATTTATTTTATCAATTTAACCCACAACAAAACATCAATTATACTGACACAGTGGTACCAAAAAGGACAACCCTCCTCCCTGCACGCACACACATGCACACACACAAACACATGCTCATCTTACCCAAAGCTGGCAGAACAGCCGCTCGGCTCCAAAAGGAGGGGCTAAAAGAGCAAGAAAACCAAATATTAACTGTCAGAAAAAGACATTCTTCAGCAAAGCTATATTTGGAAGACAGTGTTATGTTGTTACCGTGGTGTGCTGATGGGACTACATGACAAAGGTAGTGTCACAGCAAAAAGAAATTAAAAGGAAGGGATAGTGAAGAGGATTTAAAACTACTATTTTAGGAGTCTATTTTCCCCAAGCAGAGTGGTAGGAATTAGTGAGGACTGTAGTTAAGCAATCAAATATTCCTGGAAGAAGTCCTTTATATAAACAACTGAATCATTCCTATTTGGTTTTATTCAGATTTTATAAGCCCCAAAATAACTCTTTTAAGCATTTAATTTTATAATTAATTCTCTGCACTGGGAACTACAACAAACTTGGAACAATTTCCTTAAATGAGGAGACAGCTGATGGCTCAGGTTTCCCACTACTGCTCATCCTGAGTCTTTCTGAGAATTCATTGACAAACTTCCCCACCAACATCCCCGTGCAGCAGAGTCTCAGCACTGTAAACCACTAGCATTTACATTTGGTTTTAACAGCCATGAAAAAATGGAAAATATCCTTCTTCACAGCAAAGGGAGGCCGATAGCTTTGTGTTAAAATGGCATGCAAACAACTAATCAGATCCTGCAACACGCTGAACATTTTCACCTGCCATAAACTCAAGATTCTGGCAGGGTGGATCCAAGGGCACAAACTAGGGACTTTTGCCTGAATACACTTCTGGATGTTACTCCAACAACAGTTATAGCCAAAAACATTTTTAGCTAAGCAAAATCAGTACTAAACATGGTATTTCCAATAACAGTCTGAAGAAGACTAACATCAGACAGCAGCCCTGCTAAGTCACCTGTATTGATGCTAAGGGCCCTGTTTTGGTCACTTAGTTTAAGCACAGGTGCAAGGGTATTTGCCAGATTAAGGACTGCAGGAATCAACAGACATGCCAGTCCTCACAATCAGGAGAAAGACCCATTTAAATGTCATGGTTAAATGAGGTCTTTAAGACCCAACTGTCTGACATGCAGGTGAGCACAATGAAATTACGGTAACAAACCTTTTGCAGATACAATTGGAGCAGGATATGGCCCTCAGAGCCAGCTGAGAGCTCCAGAGAGCCAGATGGGAGATCCTGCAGATGGCATAATCACACTTTCCTCTCAAGAAAAGAAAAACAAAGAAAATTTTGAAGTTGCCAGGTGCAGCTTCAAGCAGGTGGCAGTCTTCCTCAGTTGAAGTCATTGAACAAAATTGCAGGAATGAAAAACAGCTTACCTAGGTGCTTCTGAAAAATCAAGCTAGAAGATTGTGATGGGAGCTGGATAAATGACATTTCTGTCACCTTCTTAGGAATTCAAGAAGGGAAAGCGTTCCTCTGCAACCGGGCGGTTAAGACACTACCTTGCAAATACAAACTCTCTCTCTTTATTGTAATGGGTCTTGACATTGACATTGTCATGTTCATTTGCCAAATTCAATCCCAGTATTTGCTGGAATTGAAGCAGCAAAGAGATATGAACATCAACGACCAGCTAAGTCCATGAAACACAAAAGCTGCCCTTTTATGGTCAGTGGTACTCCCGGTACTTTTCTTCCTTTTAGCAAAATTAATGGTCAGATCCAGGAAAAATGTAGACTGGCTAAATTGTAAGTTATCTTCTTGTTTTAGGGGGGAAAAAAAAAAAAAAGAGGAACCTTTGGGAAAAAAAAAAACCACACTGAATCATTTGACAGATCATGTTTCTCAAAGAAAGCAAGCTAAGATTTTATCACAGCTGAAATAAATTGGCAGAGGGTTTGGCTGTAACAAAGACACCCCTCTAAGCTTGAATTTCCCATTTTGTGAGTTCAGAGATATAGCTGCCATTGCCTAACCTCCATTTTGGAAGGGCTTTGAGGCAGGGGAGCAGAAGAACTAAGACCAGCCTGAAAATGGGAGCCAGCACGAATGCAAGGACTATGTGCTGCATACTGGTATTTGCAGAAGAGGCATGGAAGCAGACTGAATGGGTACACAGACACATCTGCCAAGCCAAGCATAGAAAAACAGAAAAATGTAAAAATCCAATATCGTATTTTGTATGTTTTTTACAAGCACCTTGCTAATGCAGGCTGCAAAGATGGGAAGAGGCTGACTGCTCTCTCACTTTGTAAACAGGAATTTTGATATCTTTGGAAGACACTGGAGTGTCCAAAAACATTGGGGAGGGCTTTCACCTACCTTGTTTTACCTCCATCTTTCTCGCATACACCCTCAGTCTCATGCTGGCTTACAGACAACTGCTTATGTGTCATGCTTGACTAGATATGTAAGAGAGCAGGACTTCGTTCCAAACACAGGAGGAGTCAGGCATGAAGCTGCAAGAGGAGGTTGCAGGGAATGAGCATGAAATACTCTGTGCTGGCTTGCCTCATCTCATGGGCCGTACTTTCTCTCAGAGGCTGAGTCCTGCTTTTTATTCCTACAGCTCAGGGTGCTGATCTTCCAGCAGGAGTATGGCATCAGGCTGCTGCTCTAAGCCATCAGCAATCCAAGACTGTTGTTTTCAAGAACACCATTGCTGCCCCACCTCCCTTCCTGGGGGAAGATAGGCCTTTGCTACAGACAGATTGATTACTAAGAGCATAAGAGCTAAACAATATATACATTTACACAGATTACATATTGTGTGAATGCAAAGCTTTGGTTCAATCAAAGGTGGCAGCGTCCTCAGAGGGAACCATATGGGATCATGAATAAGTTGAAATTAATGACTCGCAGAGATGCAGTAGAATTCAGCATCATGTTGCATCTCTGGCTAAGTTCACAAACAAGTGTCTTAAGGAGATAACAATCATTTAAAAGTAAAATCAGCAGCAGCGCAGCAATGGGCAAGAAATTTGATTGTGACCTGTAAATCAAAAGTCAAAGGTCTTACAAGGCCACTGATCACCAGTGGGCACCCAATAGAAATGTGATGCTGTACACCTGATATAAAAAAGCTCTCTTAATCTCTTCTTTCACATGCATAAGTAACTAACACTGTATGTAAATGTCATATCTCTAGTAAACAATTCATTTAAAATCATTTATGTACAGCAGAAAATGTATTTTAATGGTATTTTTCTAAAGGTCAGATAATGCAAAGGAAAACAGATAAAAAGGAGACAAAAGCTTACCCAAGTGATAATTTGAGTCTCCTACTAATAGCTTATATAACATAATGGTGCTCAAAAAAAAAAAAGCATTACGTAAGTGAGAAGGAACAAGTAGCATGGCAGGGTCAAGATCAAGACTCAGGAAATTCCCATTAAGGCAGTTCATCCCAAGTTTACTCTTGCATAAAACAGCATAAGAATGCTTACTCTTGGGTACAGTACACAGTATGCGAGTATATCACATGATTATAACATAAAAGTATAATATTCTCTCTCCAGTGCAGATGTGCTAAACCATAGGATTTGGCTCCAGATGTGATTTTCGTTCCCAACGGACTCTGGGAAAGGCCACATCTTATGTTTTGACCAGGTCATTTCAGGACATAAAATGAAAATAAGTTATGAAATTCATTTTCCAAAACCCTCAGTACCCAGAAGTCAGAGGAACTCCATACTTACAGGACTACCTCTATTCTATAGCTTGCCATACCAGCTTAACTTCAAAAGTTGCTATCAGGCCAGGACAAGTTGGTCCTTCTCATTTATATGTGACAGTGTCTGGTGTCACATGTACACTTATGCCTTAGACGGGCCACACTTTCCAAAAATGTCCTTGCATTTTCCCTCCATCCCTAAACAGCACAAGCAAATGCACACACATGCACCAGAGCAAATTCAGCTTAGCAACAGAAGCTATCAGAACATGAAAAATAAAGTTGTTATTTGCAAGCTCCTAACGGGGAAAATATCACCCCCCGGCTTTTCTAATGCCATGCTGGTATATACACACGCACATACATCCCGGAGAGTTTAGAATAATTTTAAGGCAAATTTTGCCTCTACTTTTATTTGTCAGTGTGTTTCTGACCTACACTACAGCACCATTAATTCTAACAATCCAAGATGTTCTCTCTTTCGGGAAGAAACAGCAAGACATGCTAAATACAGTGTACACTTACTAGCTGCTTAGTGGCTTCTCAAACAGCAATAACCATAATAAAGTTGTCAGAACTTCTTTCTCACTTCTTATTTGACACCATAACTGTCTCTACTATCTCAAGTTATTGTGGTGGGTAAGAGTCACAGCAAATAGCTCCTGTAATTATCAGCATGTTTATGCGTCCCCAGATACAGCTATTCCCTGGATTTCCAAGATTATTCCTGAAGAGTTGAGTCTGAAAAACAAATGAAATGTTTTAAAGCACAAAGAAGAATGCCAGTTGCCTCCTTGCAGCCTGGGCAGGCTCTAAACAGTAGGAGATTTTGTATTCCTGCCCAATAGTTCCCCTCAAGGACAAAGGGCTTGGACATGCATCTGACAGTAGGAGCAGAAGGTTTCTATCCCCCCAGCTCTGAGGGGACCTCAACCTCCTGCAAGAATAAGGTCGATCTCACCTGGTAGCTTCCTTCCCCTGGTGCCATGCACTTTACCTGACATTGTGCAGACACTGGCTGAGTCATCCAGCAGTCATTTGGCAAACACCTCTTGGAGACCTTTAGAGGAGGACACTGATGCACCTGCACTGCACCATGCTGCCTGCACAGCCAGGGCCATGTGCTGCTGCCTGCACTGGATCTACTGGAGATGTTGATCAAGGTCTCTCGCAGACAGCTCAACTCCTTGTCATGTCAGGGTTGTTCCTTATTGTAGACTTCCACACCTAGAGACCAGTTAAATTTTAAACTTTCTCACAACCTTCAGCAGGACATCATTACCGAATCCTTCTTCAGTGAGCATCATTACAAATTCAGCAGCTGATGAAATACCTATCTGCATCTATTATCCTATTTGGGGGGTTTTAAAGATGCATCATGGTCCACAGTTGCCATTCCCCTGGAGCACATGCTGCAATGTGTTGAGAGTTTGCCAAGTGGGCCAAGCCCACAAGGTTCCTAAGTTCCCACTAACATGGTCTGCCACACAAAGAAGCAGAAGAGATGTTTCTGGGGAGCTGCATGCAAGGCAGCATCTCACCAGGCAGGTTTATCACACTCTCCCGCCCCTTGCAACAAGCGCTCAGACAACAGTGACAGGCAATGAGGTTGTGTGGATGAGGCTCGAGTAGTCTGTAGGATGTAGACTAGTTGCGCTTGGGTCTGCTGATGAAAGGTCTTTCCCAGTCTGGTTCATGGCTCCTAGCAGCCTGAGGAACAACTTGATGATGCCATGTCCCTGTCAAAAATGACATCAGAGTTGGTGCAGATATGTGGTGTGGCAAAATAACATTGTGTTCTTCCTGCCTTACAAACTGCAAGTAGCTGAACTATTCAAGTTACCCCTTCCAGCCTTCAGAGCAATCCATCAAATGAGGGACTTGTAGATGGAAAGGTTTTTGTCCAGGAAAGAGAACTGGAAAGGACCACTGGAGTCAGAAAGGCATTTCCCCCCAGGGCAAACTGCTTTTTCCCCTTTTTATTGCTATTTGCTGCCACCACAGTGACCTAGGACATTCCCGTGGCACTTTCTAATTTTGTGGCTTTTGATCTTTTACACTCATGGTCTCAATTTTATTAGACAGTGCTAGAGAGTGTCATCGCTTGGGAAAAGAGGGAGGAAGCTGGATGAATGTTTTGTGGACCAGTCAGAACTATAAGTACTTGGCGAGTCTGTTGGCCTAAAATGACACAAAGTTACATCATTTTTACTGATTTTTCAAATATTACATTGAAGGAACAAGCATACTTTCAAAGAACAGTTTCAGATACTGCAGGGAGAGAAAGGCAAGTCAAGTATACAAGCCAGGAGAAAGGCACTGATCCTGAAAAGCCATTTGTGTAAATTTACTCACAGGATCGGTCACACAAACCAGTTCCTGAACTGCATATTTGTGGATCACAAGCATAGTACTTGGGAAAGATAGACAGCAGTTAAAATATTCTTGCCCAAAAGGCTCCTACACCAAAGCAGCCAAGGGTCTTTGTCTGCTGGATAAGGCTTAAGCCTGTGTTGAGCTCTTAAAATTGATAGTGATTATTTTCAACAAAAGAATTCTATGAAGAACAGAAATTAAAGGCAGGAGCAGGCTCCTAGCTACCTATAATTCCAGGTGTAAAATCCTTTTCTCTTAGAAAGAATTCATGTTACAAAATGAGTTTTATTTGGTATGCTATCACACAGCATTATGCATCTTAATTTCTCTGTTCACTCACCTTCTGGAGAAAAAAAAAGGAAATTAAAACCAAAAGCTGATAGTAAACATACATTATGAAATATGAAGAATCATGGGACCAACTGACCACTCCAGTGATTATGAAAACTGTAAACAATTTAAAGAGAGCACTTTTCACTGCTCTTCATTAGGGTCTGATTACCTCAGCCATTAACATTTGGCTTTTATTATTATGATTGTGAAATACTGTTCACACTAATGGACAAAAGAAAGTTGACGTGGCTATCTTGATTAACTCATCAATAATCATTTGGAATAATTTTTCTTCATTCACTGGATGAATCATTCACATGTCCTTTAATAATGCACATTGTTGTATAGTAAATTAGCATTAAGATTACCCGCATCTGGGAGCTACACTCTACTTCAAAGCATTGCTCAAAAGAGATTTCAAATGTGAATTTTACTTTAAAAAAAAGGAATATCAAAAAACAATGACTTCTTTGTAATTGTTCAGTACACCAAGACGTGTAGCCCTCAGGTTATGCAACTGAGCTCAACCTTTAAGCCACCAGATACTCAATATGTAAAAAACATACTTCCCACCTATTTGCATTCTTCTCTGAAGAGTAAAGCAAAACTCTCATTCCTCCTAAGACAAATATAAACTTGAATAATATATCGAATAAAATGAGGTCACCTTTACCTAAACAGATAAGAATATAACCAAAGCCCATCAGGCTGTTTATGGATCCAACCCTGCAAACCTCCACTCACGGAGGTTTCATAGCCGTTGTGACTGCACACTCTGACTGTACATGTGGAAGTAGGTCCTGAGAGCTCAGCTGTATCTCCATGCAAAAAGTCCTGACAAGTCAGCTTCTTGCTGAGGTTCGTCTGTGCAGGACAGGAGGAGGTAAGCCTCTCCTAGCTCTAAGCCATGCCATGGTCACCGTGGCAGGTAATGACCTACCTCAGCTCTTTGCAGCAGCAGTTTTCATATGCCTCAAACAGATAACTCTGTGAAAACGCAGTGACATCCACCTCCTCCTTGCAAAAGCCAACACTAACAGCAAAGACAATTCTCAAGATTCTCAAGAGGCTTGGCTTTTCCCATCTCAGTGTATTTTGCTCCACCTCTTCTCCCAAAATCACTACTTACTTCCTCTCTGAAAATGCATCAAGCAGCTGTCTTACCATTTAGCCCTTTACTACCTATTGTAATTAGACCTCCACAGCTCTGAGGAAAGGCAAGCTACTTCTTCCACCTTCCTGACTCGACCCATCACCTGACAGTAACAACCACCGCGAGTCAGGTGGTTAACCATCCTGTGTCCCAACCGCAGCCAGTGGCAGATTGTCAGAAAGAAGATAAAACAGGGTAGATGTATAATGCTACGTCTATGGCACACTTTCTCACTCTGCAGCAATTTGCAGCTTAGGAGCTTCCCAAGCCTTGGCAGGGCATCTTTGCATTTAGCAGATCGATTTTTCTTCCATTGATTTTTCTAATTGCTTTTTGAACCATGTAAGCCTGCTACAAGCATCCTGTGGTGGTGACTTCCAGAGTTTAACTGCACACTGTGTGGAGAAGTAACTTCTTCTCCTTGTTTTCAGTCTGCAATATGGTCTTTTTTTTTTTTGATGGCTCCTGGGAGGTGTATAGGAGGAGACAAGGAATAGTAATTCCCTATGCACTTTTTTCATAACTGTCAGGATGTTACAGCTTTCTATAATCTCTTCCTCCACTATCTCTCTTCCATGCAGAGAAGTGCTAGCCTTTCAATTGCACTCACGGTTTACTGCAATGACCAAACTGTTTTTTCTATCTTCTGTTTCCTTCTCTTTTCCTAATTTTGTTTGGCTTTTGCCCACTACTGAGCACTGCCTAAATGTTTTCAAGATCTGTGATAACGCCATCATGACTGTAATCAGTTCAGAGCCCATTACTGTGCATGCAGTATCAGGTGTGTTTCACTCATGTACATTAATTTACTTTAACCTGTACTGAATTTAATCTGCCTTTTTTATTTCATAGACACTCTTATAGCATGAAACTGTTCCGTACATCTTTTAAAGCCTTTATTTTTTCAATATTTTTCTTTAACTGTCCTAAATAATGTCACGTCAGTGAACACACTCACTACACCATCACCCACTTGACAAGAGATTATCTATGAAGATGTAGAAGAGCCCAGGACCAGCACTAATTCCCAGAAGACTCTCCTGTGACATCTCTCCATTCAGCAACCCAATCATTTATTCTTGCTCCTTATTTTCTACCTTTAAATAACTCATTTATCCATGTGAAGAACTTCCATCTTTCACAGTTCAGTTTCTTTAGGAAGCTTTGGGGAGGGGCCACTAAAAGAAGTCTAAAACTGGGGAAGAGAAGAAATAACAAATCACTTCCATTTCTTTATCTCCAACTTTCCCTCATTCAGACACACACATCTCGGTTACAATCTGCCATGAAAATAATCTTTCTGAAGACTACTGCCTTTTCTCTTTCTGTACATGTTCTTTCTTAAATAGCATGGTTCCCAATTGCTGTTATATGGTTATTCTTATAACAGCAACAAAATCACCAAGCATCATTTCATTAATTCACCTACTGAAAAACTGCTTCACAAGAAGGAAGTTACCACTGGGGATGGAGAAGGAGAATAACATTTGTTTGATAGTAAGGATTAATTGGAAAATACACTGTGTAATGGATGCTTGTGGAGGAATAAATAACATAATGGAATATTTGGGTTTTTTCCCTGTCTTTATATTCAGCAAGTAATCTATATAAATCCCCCACTCATAGAGATGAGAATAAATGCTACATAAATATTAAAATACTTTTTATAGTTACAATGGGAAACACATCTTCCTGTGCTTTACAGCTGAAATAGCGCTTATCTGCTCTTTTCTCTCCGTGCTTTATGTAGCAGCTATTTCAGCACGCTGAATCTGCCTGCTGAGCGAGGAGGGCAGCTGTTCATCTGGTGCACATTTCCACCGCAACGGCTCCGGCAGGAACATTTGCACCTCCAGCCAACGCTATTGGCATCAATGTTGCCAGCGGGATCTGCAAGATTTCCGCTCTTTCATACACCTATCGTATGACAACACTTGAATTGTGTAGGTTTGTCATTTCAGGAGACGCAATTCAAGATCTCTTGAGCGTATTCTCAAAGCTCAAAAAGAATATAAACAAAGGAAATGACATGTGGTTTTATGATCATTGCTATAAAACATTTTATCAGCTGAGGGACAGTACCCCAAGCTGCAATATATATTCATATGAATGGTTCTTAGTTAACCAGGTAATTCTCTTAATTTTGCTAGTTTTTTATTTATTCAAGCTTCTTAGCCATTGCAGGCCGATCTCTGTGTCCGTTTCGGGGAGGGATCTGGCCTAGAAGCTGGACAGTTGAGCCTACAGAAGTAAAAATACTTTTTTGCTACCATCAGTTACTAAGATTTGCAGAATGAGAAATAATTTCGTTTTCTCCCTTCTGCTGCCCTGTCATTTTTCTGAAGTCTGAGAAGATAGGTGCCTTGAAAAGTCACCACAGGGTGGGTGGGGGGAGTGAAATTAAGACTTAGACATGTATTCATTGATTCTGAATAAAAGATCCAAGGCACTGAATTTCTTACATTTAACAATAAGAAAATTTTCCATCAAAATCTACACCCTTTACCCAAGGAGAAAATAATTTTGAACAAAATTCTATTCTCCAGTTGATATGATTTTGGCTGAGAAGCTTTCATCAGTTTTACTGGGCCAGAAAGGAGATGCCAGTCAGTGTCTGTTTCCCTTTTCATCGTTACAGGAAGAAGTATTTATACAGAAATAGTCCTCATGCAGTTCAAAGTCTTCCATGTTCTCAGCTAAATACGCTTCCTCTTTTTTCCCAGTGAGCACATTTGCAAATCTTTTCTGGGGCATATTTTTGTACACACATTGTTTTCTTGTTCCCAGAAAACTGCTCCTTTAACTGCCCTTGATTAAGAAGCCTTTGTACTTTTGATCCATACCATCTTTTCCTTAATAATTAATGTATCATAAAGGTAACAGTGCTTAGTGAACCAATTGGTTTTCTTCATTATTTTATTTGAGAAACAAAAAGTTGTCCTTTCACTCATCACCCAAATCAAAATTGCATCAACAGGGGAGAACATGTAAGCAGAAACTTTTAGAGCAGTAAGAAGTGAGAGTGTGAGAATGAACAAAGACAATCGACATTACTTGCCTGCTCCAGCACACAAACATGGTCTGTCTACTGCACACAGTGGAAGCTATTTATGTACTGATGAACCCGATACGCATTAATGAGTTCACTTGAGGATTTAGCAGTACCATTATTTGATCATAAAAGACATTGTTGGAAACAATGAAAATAACTGAAAAAAAAATCCTTGAAGTAAAATATTAATAGATGAAATTTTTCAGTATATTGATTAAGATGCTCCCATTTGTGAGATAGTCAGTGCCATTAACAGCATACAGTTTGGTTTAGAGTAAGTGGGAGAGGACTGGATCATTAGCTACAAAGAGGAAGACCCGTGACTTTTCAATAACGTAGCTGCACTGCTGATCCACTGCCGCATAAAGTCAACACCTCATGAGGTCTAAGTGGACAAAACCAATTAAATCCTGTTTCCAAAAAGGTCTTATTTCCAAAAAGCACAGCAGTATAGGAAGAGTAGGATATAATTTGGATGTTACTCCTTGGCTCCCAAGATCTAAAAAACCCTGCCAAACTGACAAGAACACAGAAAGATAACTTTCTATATTATACATATATGTGTATACACACACACATATATATAAAAAAATACATATATATGGTTTAATTATGTTTAAAAATAGAGGAGACTAGGATCAGTGGCTTTTCTACCATTTTGAAGCATGATACTCCTTTACTATTCCAGCATCCTTCAGACACAGATCACATGTGACCAGATCAGTTCAGATTTCATCTGAGTGAAGTCTTGGGCTCTGTTCTATAGGAAATATGCAAATGCTAAAAATAGCTGCTTGAACTAGAATTAATCACAGCATCATGCCCCATTCCCAAAAAGGCTCCAGTGACAGGAGGTCTGAGGAAAAGCATCTAAGAGTTTTGAAGGAGCTGGATCAGAGTGCACATTTGATTTATGTAAAAATAGGATGTCATGTCACCTGCAGCTATATGTTAATTTAGTATAGTTTTTACATTGATGGGGCTGTGCTATTAACAACAGGGTAGAGCTCACTGTACAGTACCAGGCATATTATCAGCATTAACCAATTAACAAAAACAATCACCTTCTGAAACCCCTCAGTATGTACAGATTCTCTGGCATAAGCCAGAGTATAAGTACTTTCTTTTGTGTATTTAATGTAAGGATAATTTGCTATTTCTTAAATTAGTGTCTGCTGCCTGTAGTCAGCTTGCTTCATTGATCTCCCTTTCTTTGTCACCTCATTTCTTTGTTTTTAAGTATTTTTCTTTTAAAGCAAACCTTTAAAAATTTTCATAATAATATCCAAAATTAAAAGAATAACGTTACTTTTCAAATAAATTCTTGCCAAATTAGGTGCCTTTTATGGACAATACACTAACTTAATTCCCATGCTTTCAAAATTAACCTACCTTTCACTGAAAAATGTAAAGCCTATGCTTGTATACAAAGTCCACCTGATTTTGTAGCTTGGTTAAAACCCAATAAACATAACAATATGGTGAAGACATATTAACCTAGTTTCATGATGCACTAAGTAGAGCTTGAGTAAACAAAAATAATCATGAAGGGAAAATTTTAATGTTAGAAAGTATCCAACACAAAAGCATTAATCAGCTATTGTGGTCCTCCCAGCTCCTGAGGCTGCAAGGACCTCCTGGCCCCGGGTAGAGGTACCGCTCACAGCCCTGGGAAGCCACCGCCACACACGGGACTGGGTCCAGTAAAAGTAAATGCACCCCATGATGACCCCAACAGCTAGGATGACTTTTGGCTACACGTCCTGGAGGCTTTTGCTTTGTGGGGAGAAAGAGAAGATGCCTGCTGCTCCAAAGGGGAAAGGTCCCTTGTATCCCCAGGAGTCCCTGGCCCCTGCCCTTTGCTGACTGCTGCTCCTCCATGCTGGCTGTGGGATGACAACAGAGTGGAAGCACCAGGAGGGCAAGCAGTCTTGTGATAGCTACACCATGCCACCATCTTTGTCATTTTCTTATGTTTCATGAAAAACAAACTGCAGCCAACCTTGTGAACTTTGTCTGAAGCACCCACATGAGCCCTAAAAATGTAATTCAATTCTTTCCCATAGCACTTTGTTCTGAATAAGTCTCTATAAAGCTCCATTACTGTCCAGGCTTTTTCACTGATTTTTTTTAAATTTGTTTATTTTATGTACACCACTAAACGAGTAGTTGCAAAAGAATCTGAAACAGACTCATATAGCATGAGTCAGATATTAATTGGCAAAACATGAATACTATGAGTGACAAGTGTTTTACAGCCAGGTTTTTCTGATAATGCAGAGTAAGTGCAAAGAAGGGCCAAGACTAGAACTGCCGGAGGAGGCTTCTTCTTTGTGTGTCCCAGGCAACTCCTGGATGAAAAGTCTTGCTGTTTGGCAAGACCTGGCTCTCAAGGCTTCCTCCTGCCAGACTTTTAGTCCAAGCCTCCCATTTTGGACCATACAATTACTCAGGCTTGCAAAAGCCAAAGGGCTCCTGTTTGCATATGCACATCCCCACCTGTGGAGGTACACTGGGAGACAAGAATAAGACGTGCTTCACAGACACAAACTGTAAGAGGACTCTGCATATGCAACCAGGTGGGTGAGACCTCTCATACTGACCGCTAGCGGTATTACCAGGTCTTGCAATGTTACTAAAAGCCATGTGGGTTTTGGAAAAAGGCATGTGGTTCTGGAAAAATCCCTGCATTAATTTTTTCAAATGCTGCTAGGCAGCAAATTTGGCCTTGGTGAGAAATGCTAGACAGAGACTTTCCAGAAACTCTGAGGAGTATGGGCAAATAAACCCTCAAGCAACTTGTTTTCAAAATCTTAACGACTTTTAAGCTTGCTTTTTCTTGTTTTCCCCTTCATTTGACTCATGATTTCAGCAGAATTGAAGAGATGCCACTGCAGCCTAGAACAGCATTTGTTGGCACATTACCTACCACCCATGCCTGCATACTTGGTGCGGACACGGGCCCATGTACAGACTTATACATACGACTGCTGGCCTGTCTTACCTCTCCTGCCTCCCCCGAAATGTCCTAGCTTAGGCCTTGGGACAATAAAGGGCATGCAGGCTGCTTTTTTACTCTTTGAAACACCCCCGGAGAATCATTCCCAGGCAGAGGAATGCTCACTATGGCCGTACCCAGTCAAGCTAGAATAGCAGGTCTGCATGACAAAACTCTTCTTAAAGCTATCCCATTCACCACCACTATTTGCTTGCCTTGGATTTCTTGCCTTTCACTTCCTGCATGTGGAGAAGGTGTGGAGCAGAGCCCTTGAGAATCAGGTTAAAAAACACCAAAAGAAGGGCTTTTTGCACAAAAGTTGAGAATGCTTTCAGGTAAACATACAAACACCTAAGCCCCTGACTGCATCTTCTTCAGGTTTCAGTAAGTCTAGCTGTGCTGCTCTTCAAGCTGTTTCCACCCACAGTTATCCACCCATCCACCCTTTCTTATGCATATAATAAAACAAAGAGTAAGCATGCAAAAAAATTATCCTTTCACCATGTCACACAGAGTTACCCCATCACATTCATGAGTCTGCCTGTCAGAATACAGCTGCTACAAGTTTACCTGAATGCTCGGAGTTTGTCATTTCATGACTGGAGGCTGTGAATTGCAAATAATGCAAGTACTAAAATCATAGCCCAGTGCCAGCTGCCCTGTGGGAGGGACTATAAACTCTGCGGCCAGAGTAAACAGCAGGATACTTTGAGTGACCACTGCTTCATCCTCCCACACATATCTTATTCATCTTGTCTCCTTTTGATGACATTAAAAGCTGCTGCAGCATAAAAAGAAATATTAATCTGCAGGAGAAATATGAAGAGCAATTTAATACTCAGGCAAGCTAACAGATCTGGAACCATGGCGTAGCTGTTACTGTCATCAACCAGCTTTCTAACTGAACATAAGTTTTGATAAGTTATGATTGTCAAGGAATACAGAAGTAGGAAGAATACATGGAATATTTATATGACTTTTCACGTGACCCAAAGAGGTGCAAAACTAACCATGCTTTATTAAATAGTGAAATAGTTGCATTTAAACCATTGTGCAGAAGACACAAGCAAAGCTTAGAAGAGCTCCCTTGTTTTCCACAGTTTTGAATATCATCATTCCCCCGTCTCAGAGCTTATTGAAAATTATTATCACTTGACTTCATCAAATAGTTGGTGCAAATACAAAGGAGAAATGAGATGCTGAACTGCCCTTATCTTCTGGGTGACATTTTATCTTTTACACACAAAGCCGCCAGGCAAGTGTTTCTGAATGAAGACCGTAAAGCTCTGCTGCTAAACCTGTAACAGGGTTAATGAGGACGCATAACAAGGGACTCCTTACAAAAACCCTCCACCAATCTTTGCAAAAGAGCCGATTCCTCTGTCAGACCGGCACAAATCCTCTGAGTTTAACAGGTCTAATTTTCAGCATACACCAGTAAGATACCCAAGGCAGGCCCACAGTTACCAGCCCAGTTAAATTCTGGTAAGCAAAAAGCCCGTGCAATCTTCAGAAGAAACCGAAACAAAGGCTCAGCAGCCAGCCATTGTGGCTTTAACTAATCAGAGAGAAACCACCTGCAGGAATACCCCCTTTTCTGTTTACTCCCAGCAGAACCTTCCAAATGATGATTAATCACTGAATAAACTGAACAACTGACAATGACATAATGACAAAGGGAAGGCAGAGAGGGGCACCAGCACTGGTGGATGTGGCTTGAGCATGGGTGGGTGGAATGGCCAAAGAAGATGGATGGCCTGAAAATGCTTGACACTTAAGTATCTCCTATGTAGCAGGAGGACGGCTATGCTAAAGCGAACTGCCAACTTCAAGCAAATAATGCTCTGCGCAACAAGCTGACACACTTCCTTCAACTGTCAGCAGCAATGCAGAGGGGCAGCTTCCTCAGGAACGAACTAATGAGGCTTTTAATTGGGATGTGAAGCCCTGATAACAACAGAAATAAGAGATAATGTAAATGACAGGATAATCCATTACAGTGGAAAGCATTGTGAATGTTTTACTGATTATATCCACAGATTATCCTACCTATGTCCCTACTAATTTGAAAAATGATGAATCATAGGGTTCAAACAGGACTCAGATGAGTCAATTATACTAAGTAGTGATATCAAAAGCTCATATTTTCTGCACTTAGGAATCAAGCATGTTTTGCCTAACAGCAAACAAAAATGAGCTGTGTTTCACGCTCTCAGTTGACCAAGTCATTAGCAACATGGAAGAATACTTCTTTAAATTTTCCATATTTTCAGATGTTCTTGCCCCCATGGAGTCCTTTCTGGCAGATGTTTATTAGCAGGAAAAACATTTGCAGGAAATGAAATATTGTCTTGCAGCATTCTGCTGATTCCACTTCTAATTTTATCAGTTCAGGGTTAGTTTAGGTGTTTCAGTGAATATCAACATAACGAGAAAACTTTGACTGCTATTAGCCAAACTCTGCACATTCAGTACTCAGACCAAAATTGGGCTCCAGTGTACAACTGGGGCATCACCCTTAGGGACAAATTCACTGTACTTTGTGGTTTGGGCAGTTATTTACACTAATGCAGAATGATTAGGTAAATCTTCACACCCACCAGGAGGTACACAGGCATTAAGCACCTTACTGCCTTTGAAAACATGGCTGGTAGATCACCTGATTTGAAAGGTGCTTTTTACTGAACAAAGAAAGACTGTCTGGCTCAGTCTTGTGCCAGTTTTACACTGGATAAAACAAGTAGCAAAATTCAAATAATGTCAGTAGGCGTAAATCCTTTCCCACTTATTTTGTGATTGCTTTTGTTTTATCTTGGGAATGCAGCACAGGTACAAAAGAGGATTTAAAACAAACCAAATCAAAAAAAGTTTTGATGGTTTGGTTTTCTGCTTTTGGGACTTTTTCCCCTCTTCCCATAAGGAAAAAAAGAGGACTAAGGGAAGTACTGGGGTAAATCAAATCCCAGATGCTTTTATTGTAGCTTCAGGTTGTTAGAGCATTTTCCATTTTGAATTATGGCACTGAAAGCAGGAATATCTTCACGTATCTGAAAACTACTGTGAATATTTACAAAAAAAAAAGGCATTTTTTTGTAAAGAAAAATACTCACAAACCACTTCAGCTATGTAGAATATAAATTAAGTCCAATCTCATTCCAATTATGGCAATTTGCATTTTCTCACTGATTTAACAGAAAACAGACAATTAAGATGAGAATTACTGCAATGATGCATCTGCACTTCCAGACTTTAGCCTATGTCAGTATTTTTATAGTGTACTTCCTTGGCCAATGGTTTAGTAAAATTTAGCTTTCCCTACCATTTTCTATAAAAGGTCTCTGTCATCAAATGCAGCTTTAGGAATATCTTAGCTTTGAAAAAAATAAATAGAAATAGACATTTGAGGACTGAGACATTTATACAAACCCAAAGGCATTTCTTGGGGGCAGAAACAATCATCCAGGAGCTTTTATTGTTACAGAACCAGGATCTTGTCAAAGTGCCCAGAGAAGGACTTGCTCAGAATGTCTTCCTGTAACAAGCAATGCAGAGACTATTCCTTCTGTACAATACTCCTCAGCGCAGGAGGTGGATTAACTACATGTAATAATGTGGACTTCTGTGCAATAAGCTTGCAGTTGCCACATGCATGAAACTGTATTCAGCTCTGTCTGAGAAGCTTCCATCACCCCACCTCCTCAGCAGTATGGGTACTTTACAGCTTTCCTGTTTAAGCTGCTTTACAAGAGAGGGGCAGAGAAAAGTGAGAGTATGAACTGTAGCACAGCGCTTAAAGTAAGGGTTGGAGCCCAGTCATTGCTCAAGGACTAGTTGTATATTCTGCATATGACAACCTGATTTCAACTCAGACACTGCAGATCGTTCTGTGGCCTAAACCCGTTTTGAAGATGGGGTTTGGTTCCCAGTCTCACTCATGAACTTTCATAAATTTTATCTGCCTTTAATTACAATGTTGTAGGACTGGCAGTATTTCCTAGGAACGCTGCTACATACCCTGGAAGGGCTCCTGAATGTAAGTGTGTACATTTTCAATTTTTATACTTCCATCCTGCCATATTTGTTCCATTCCTCCACCATATCAAACAGTTCCTCATGACAGCTATCCTGCACATTATCACCAGCTATCTGCACAAGCATCTTCATGTTTCATATTAACTGTTTTTATCCCTTAAAATTCACATCACTCACAATAGGTGGTCAAAATCTTCCACTCAAAACCATTCCCGCTCTTTCACTGGTACAAAGAGTCAGTGCTAATTCTTGTCAAAGTTCTCCCATGTCAATTGGGTGCTCACCCCAAACCTTCCAAACTCTCCAATTATTCTGAGGAGTCTTAACTCTTAACAAGAATTGAGCTTCTTATCCAAATCATCTAGGAGTCTTGGGCCCCAATATTGTATATTCCAAATGCTTTGCACAGTCCTTTATCCAAGGATAATGCATAAACTTAATATCATTTAATGTTAAAGGTACAAACTTGCCTACAGAAAGGAAAATTTCATTTTCAGCTCTGCCCAGACACTAGTAACTATTGCCAAATTTGCTAAATATTTTTTCTCTACACTGACATCTTTCTATTACAGCACAGACTTTTCCACAGATTTTTGGAATACCAGTCTGTGATCTCTGC
Source organism: Balaeniceps rex (assembly GCA_013401315.1). Taxonomy (NCBI): domain Eukaryota; kingdom Metazoa; phylum Chordata; class Aves; order Pelecaniformes; family Balaenicipitidae; genus Balaeniceps; species Balaeniceps rex. The sequence continues at coordinate 42,401 of VYZW01033374.1, forward strand.
TGTCCTCTCTCAGAGATGATCATTATTCACAACCGCATTAGCTGCAGTTTCTTGATGCTATTTTTCCTCACATTCATGCTTCTACATCTGTATTTTTGGTCAAACCCCCCAGTCCTTTTTCAATTCCTATTTCCAACAAATATTTTGCTTATTTCTTTTAGATTTTTGCATATGTATTTCTTTTGATCCAGACAGGATCAGGCGATGAAGATAACATGCTTTGAGGAAAAGCTTTCCCTCTGTATTTATTCCTGCTTTTTATTTTGCATAGCTCTCTTCACTGGCTCTTCAGAAAGAAGTTCTGGTGACCTTTGAAATGTACAGATAAGATAATTTTAAAAGGCTCAGCCACAGACAAGGTTAGAAAATTTGTGAAAAGGCAGGGAAGAGCAGATAACTTACTTTGTTACTGTTCCTTCAGTTTCTTTAGATACTTCTTTTCTGAATTCTTATAAAAACATACATCCCAGCAAGCGAGGAAATAGTAGAAGAGAAATAAGAAAGTACAGACAGTGCATTTTCCCTTCAAAATGTTTAAAACATCTTGTGCTGTTTCTTTGCAACGGTGAAGATTGATGTCTTTTTTAGGATAATGCTTCAAGGAACTACATTACAAAAAATACCAGCTTCCTTTCAGCTAGTTCTCTGCATGTGGCAGGATATTGGTGAAAATCAGCAAATTTGGGATGTTAATGTTCAACCAGGTACAGTGAAGGGTGCAAAGCACTTAAAGACAGATCAGCTTGACAGTCTCTGCACTCCAGCCTATTTAGCCAGGCATGTACTTTAGTTGTAAGTTGCCTTGTTTAATTAGCTACTGAGGTGTTCCATCTTCATCCCTAGTGCCTCATGCCTCGTAGGATGCAGAAGCAATCTCTGCTTGGGACCATGACAGAGCAGGGCTTGATTGTTCTACAAGATGTCCCATGGATGGGGACCAGACACTGTTGATTAACCATTAACTTTGCAATTCTTAACATCAGGTTTTTTTCTTTCAGTGATGCTAAGATAGACACTTTGGAAAGATCTGAAATGCTGTGTAGAAGATGACAGATTGCTTTGTGTATTTTAAAAAGGGCTGATTACAGCAGGCTCTACCACCAGAGCAATTTAAAAATGAGAAAAACATAGGAAGAGATGGTGGAATTTCTATGAGACTTTTTTAAAAAAATACATACACACATACAAGCACATTTGAAACGTGTATAGAGATGTCTCTGTTGAATGTATTTCTAATAAAATACGTATACGGGATTAAAGCATACCTTGCTGAAAACTCCTGCAAAAACACTTTCTAGGAATCAGCAAAATTCATCAGTCCATAGGTTTATGTTGCTTTTACAGAGGGAAGAAGAGAGATTTGTGGAAGAAAAAGTAGAGGTGGACTGGTCTGAATAGCAGAGAACTGGCTGCAGAGACCACACTGAAGTAAGTGTGCTTCTTAAAATATGCATTTCCAGTGTGCTATGTTCACTGCAAAACCACTTGAAATCTTTTGTACCATTGACTCTTTCCATCCTGAAATACCACCACAGTTTAATTCTCAGATGCTTCAAAAGGATTTCTAGGAGCTCTGCTGTGGAGCACTTAATTTTAACCTCTTTATGAGGTTAAGTTATGCATTTAGGTTATTTTAGATTCTTAGTTAGTTAACAGTCTAGACTTTTATACCTACCCCTTGCTCCTGACTCCAAATAACTATATAAGTAAGAAATTTTCATTAGCGCCCAGGAAAACAACTTTAGTCCAGTGCTAGCTATTACAGTATTCACAATATGCATCAGTTTTAACTGTTCAAATTAGTAAGTCTGTTCTCCTGACCTCTGAGCTTTCTTTTTCCATCCCTTCAAGAAAGTATTGCAGAGAAGGGGACAGCAATCAAGCCTTGATATTGCCACAAAGCCTTCAAATTTCTTCAGCCACTTCAATTTGCGGTTAGGCCCACCGAGACCACAGAAGAGCACAGACCTCTGGCGGTGATCTGCATTTAGTGCTGGGCAGTGATCCAAGTTTCATGATCCCATTTACATGGGTTTGCAGCATGGTGGAACTGACATCTTGATTTACAACAGCCCAAGTGAGACTAAGTCATGTCAGAGCTGACCATGGAAATGGCCAACATGACATTTTGACCAGGCCAGGTCATCAGTAGTGTCTCCAGACATCCCACTCCTATTGACCAGAGAAATCAAATGACAGCACTGAAAAGGCACTCCTCTACCTAAAGGGAGTCAGCTTAACTTTCTCGACTTAGTGTCTCCCTTCATTTGTTTAGGAACACAGGGATATCCCTCTGCTTCCTCCCTGACGTGTCAATAATTTGCCAGACAGCAGGGATCAAAGCACTGCCATCTCCAGCTGCCCAGCACACACCTCTGGGAGGAGGAGCAGCACCAGCCCTTCAGCTGCCACAGCTCACACCCAGTGCGCCCACTGAAAGCAAACCTACCAAAGAGCACTTCACCTATTCAATTTGTCCCAAAGGCCATCAGTTTCACAAGCTTAGCAACAGCTGTACGACACTCAAGAAGCTGCTATCTTCTGGCTAAGTCTCACAGCACCTGCCATGCAAGCATTTCCCACCCACTACACGGCAGTCACAGCCCTGTAACTACATAAGGATCTAAGGTGACAGATAGACTACCTGTACCAGTGAGGAGACCCAATTCCCCGAACTCTTCCCTCATGCCTCCCTAGTCAACAATAGCTTGAGTGTACTGAGTTTCAGGACACACTGAAGAATCCTGCCACTTACCGAGTCCTCACACAGGCAATTTTTAAGGAGGTTCTTGAAAGTTTTTGCAAGGCACAGTTATTTTTTGCCTTTTTCCCCCCCCAGTCCTTTAATTGACATGGAGTAAAAGTTGTGTGATTTACATGTGCCTGGAAAGGATGGAAGCAGCTATTTTTAACTGTATCACTTGCTTTTAATTCCATCATTCAATTAGACATATATTTTAGCTTCAGGAAACTTTCTTTTCAAGAGGTGAAATGCCAGCACAGTACAGTAGCAGAACCATTAGCTGTCAAAATAAAACAGGCTTCATATTCACAGAACAACAAGATCAACTACACACTACAGAAATAAGATGGCAGTGCACTTTTACTTTTCAGCAGCTAGTGCAGTGTTTTCTGTATTAAATTTAATAGGCATTTTACATGGGATGTCAGATATTTTTGTCTCTGCAAATAGGGTTCTTTCCTTAAAAAAAAAAACCAACAAACTAGGTTTCCTGCTGCTTATATAGGGAAATCATTGAGGAATGGCACGGAATTGCAGTCTTACACTAGCAATGACTAGGTAGTCATCATTTTTAAAAACAATGTCACAAAAGCTATTTCGACGCTGTCACTCTTAAGAATAATTAGTTTCCATCAAAGCAACAGATTATCTGTTCATGTTGTCCACTGGGTCATTACAATGGGCAACCAATACAGATAAATGGTATCTAATCTTTTCTGCTCTTCTATTGGACTGATTGATGGTTATAACATCTCCGATATTATAAGGCAGAAAAATTATGCTGACATTTAGAAGCAAAAGCACAGAAAGATAAAACTAAGTACAAAGCACATCCAACACCATAAGAAAAAAAAAAAAAGAAATAGCTAAAGACAAATAGAACAGAAAAACAAATGACAATTAAGCCAAAAGAGAATTATAGAGGAGAACAGCTATACGTTGTGGGTGGCAAGGAGCTCAATTAATTATAGAACATGAAGGGAAATCCAGGCATTTCCATGAGATGTTATTAAAAGACATATTGACTGAGCTTTCTTTACATGTTATGCCTTAGAAGAAGACAAAAGGATTTCCCTGGTATTGATTTGTTCCTGGAATTGGTCGACTTTAAGACATGAAGAATAACATAATGAGAGGTGGCTGGGTAGCAAACAAGAAAGAATGAATTGCTGCCACTGACACTCACATTTGTGAGCTTCCATATATTATTGCTTTTTTCAATTTAGCATTTGTTCATATTGCTTGTCAGAAACCATTAAACCACAAAATATGCTCTAAACTAAAAATGGTAAGCCTATCAGTTATTCATCTACTGTACAAATAATCACCATTTTCAGCTGACCCCCTCAAAAGTATCAGCAATGTTAACTAGCTGGTTGGATTTGCAATGTTCCTGTGAGGTACTAAATGCCCTGAACTGCTCCCAGGTAGGAGGGAAATACTCAACTTTTTGGAGGAGCAGTCTTTATCCCCCTAGCCCGAAAGGTATCCGTCCCATGTTCATCTGCTGCATCCTCTGCTGCACTAGCTTTGCAGCCATAGCAGGATGACCACAAGACCAACCCTCCAGTGCGAATAGCAAGATGAGGATGAGGTTGACTGTGTGACAGCCTGTGGGCTGAGGGCTCTTTAAACATCTTCTTGCTGGTGGAGATAAACAAAAGTGTCTGCTTTGCTGTGATGGCCTAATCCTGTCCATGACAGGCTGTTTAAAAAAAAAAAAAAAAAAAAAAATTCACTGTGTGGGGACCATCCGTTTGGGGATTGGAGGAAAGAGGGTTGGCATTGCTACCCACTGTGTAGGCAATCACCAAAAGAAATTCAAAGACAGTATATTTCTCACCAGTATTATTTATACCGAAATGAGAAAAGTAAGCAGCTCCATACTAATAATTAGTACTACACTACAGCTGGCTTCTTTCCATGAGAGCAAAGGCTTGCAAACATAAGTATCTTCCCTTATGTATGTGCTTAACAGTTGTCCTTACAGATATGATTCTTAGAGCAGTTTTGCATAGCATTAACAGTTTGACTACAAAATAATTTTCTGTTATGATGAATATATCCACAGCAGGCAAAAACTCCTCAATCTATAGATCCACAGTCATATAGTTACCTTCAAAATTATACTATGAGTTATATTTCTTCCCATTCTCTGGCATTTACCTTTTTGATTTATCAGAAACTGTCCCCAGTTTTCACCTCTGAAATTTTGTGTATCAGCTGATTTTGACATTTCTCTGAGACTCATATGATAGCGAGTCTCAAGCAACAGAATACTTCAGTATGCAAGTGTTATTTCGGAAAAAAGCTTACAAAATATCAAGGGCAACAGTGGATGTGGTAAGCCTTAAGCAGGCGTGAGCTAAATAGCTTCTCCGTTACACCAATGTTCAGAGATGAATGTCTGGAACAAGAACTGTCTTTACATTTGCTGTCACTGATATCTTTTAAGTTTTCACTCTTAGACTCATCCACCAGGTCAATGCTTCTGGGAAGGATAAATCACAGAGCTACCCTCCCTACATTTATAATTTCTGCCCAGAATGAAATGTTTTCTCCATCTTGTGAGAATATAAGATCGCAAAACAGTTCCTGTCTTAAATGCAAGCAAAATGCCAGAATCTTGACCCATTTTCTGAATTAAAAAACCACAAAATTTCCATCGTGCCATTTGTAATATTCCATTCATTTCTAAAAAGGACAACATCTTATTGTTACATTTTTACTTCACATTTGGTTTGGAATTGAAATTTTTTGTTTTGAACAGCACAGATGAATTTTTCGTTCTGTAAGATAGACTATTTTAATTTTGGAACACTAAAACATATTAAGAATGAGAAATTTGTTGAAATCAACCTATCATATAGCTTCCATTTCACCTGGTGTGGTTTTGAAAGGGAAATATTTTATTTAAAACTTCTTCTAATTATTTATTCAGATCTTTTAAAATTATTTTAAATGTTGCTCATATAGGCTATACTAGTCCTGAGGGACAATTACAGTATATCTAACACCTGAACTCATGATATCTCAAATATTAACCTATGAGTATTAGGTTAACACAGATACCTGCAACTAAATATCATGATACAACATAAAACTTCTGAATAAATTGCAAACGTATATGTACAAGTTCCAAAACCTATGTTTCAAAACTGTCTAAATTATATCATGTGATAACTTGAAAACAGAATTCCCCATTGCAGAGTTCCGCTTAAGTCAATGTGCTGCTATAGACTTTGACAGTAAGCCATTTTGTTTCATTTGTTCCACTGTATTCCAAGGCATTAGGATACACTAGAGTCTGGTTTGTTTTATTTTAAATGGAAATTTTCCTACCCAAGTCTCTGACATAGAAAAAAGTACCATGTTATTTCTCCAGTTGCATAATAATTTGGTAAAAACTTTTTTAACTGTAAAGAATTTGCTACTAGTATTAATTTATAAAAGACAAGGGCTGAAATCTGAAGTTCTAGCGCTTTTGTCAAAGTTTAATAAATGTTATGCTCCAAAATTTTGATTCTCCTTTGTTACCTTTTTTTTCCTTAGGCTATCAAATAACTTCAGGGTTGGGCTAACTATGATCGAGGTGGATAAAATAGATGAGTCTTTCTCTTAACCAGTAGGAAACAATAAAGCTTATCCCTCTTCTTCAAAGCAAAAGCAAATCCAAATCTGCTCTGAAATGTGGAGCTAATCTGGGAAGCTAACGGAAGCACCTTTCAAAAAAAGCACAAATTTTGAGGCAGCGCTGGCTGGAAGGGGCTTGTGCCTCTGAAGAAGGAAATTATCTTCTGATTTTTTGATCTCCTCTTTTCTCAGTGAAACTCCCTATACACATAGCCTGAGATTTTTTTTACTCTTATCACCAAGTACTCCTATGAACTAGAACTTGCGCAAAATCCTAATTTTTTTGCTACCTGTTCAAGTAAATGGGGTAATATAATTTCAAGTCTGAGTATTAGCTCTTCTTCTCAATGGCTCAAATTATAATACTTAAGTTTCTTCAATATGGCCTCTATTTTTAGAAAATAATGGAATCAGAATAAAAAGATAAAACTTTCCACAAATGGAGACCCAGATACAACACAGATTAAGTCAATCAAAATCCTTCAAGATTTTTTAAACATTTCACTTTGATTTTTTTAAATCAATTTAAATTCCTAAGTGAAAAGTCACTTGGACTAAAAATGTAACTTTTAATTTAAAAAATATCCAAAGAAACATTTCCATAGTTTCAAAGCTTTTCTTCTGCTTTTTTTAAACAAATACAGTGTTAAAAATCATCCTTTCTAAAAAAAAAAACCCAAACCAAAAAAAACCCACAACAAACTAGCTTTGGTTTCATACTCTCATTTTCTGGGGAAAAGATGTTGAAATACTATTGACTGCCTCTACTAACAAACAATGGGACCTTTAACCCTGTAATAGTTATTGAGCAGGAAGATAATCCTCTCTCATCAGGCTCTGTGACTTTCTGCAATTGTGCAAATTAAGGGGGATCTATTTATCACTCTCCTTGTGATAAGTAAGTTTCAAGATATGATAATGCTCTGATGTTACATGTGATATGGCTGAGTGAATGAATGTAAAGTAGGAGGATAAGAAACTGTTTTATCTAGTTTTTTCTTCCCTTCTGTTGTCTGTTTATGCTGTGACATTTTCTTGTTTTAGCTCTCTTCTGCTTCTTTGGAAATTAAATGAGACCCAGTATCTCAGAGACTACTGGCACTTATGGATTAGTGAGACTAACGTAAAAGCAATTAGCTAGGGAAAAAAATGAAACTAATTGCCTGAATTTGATTTTTAAAAAAATAATAAAAAAATCCTACAACAAAAATTTGCAGCAAAGGTGAGGTTTGATAAAGAAAGCCAGGCCTGGGAAAATGAAGACAAGAGAAGGTGCAGGCAAAGCATCCCTCTTGAATTACAGGGACAGGAAGAATGGATGAAGGAATGGTGGGGCTGTAACGACACTGAAAGAATGGCAGCCTCATGTGTTCAGCCTCAGCAGCAATCTGCCAGCTGGCACCAACATTTTCTAAACATATCCAGGATACTCAGAACAAGATGTTAAAAGCAATGTATTGTACTTGGTTTATACCAGGGAACCACAGACATATTCCACCTGGATGCCAGTACAGTTAAGTCTCGTGTGTTGTACATGGGAAGACTATATTTGGAAACCCATTCTGACAACTACATTTCTTTTGAGTTGTTGACTGCCTGAACTCAACTTTTATCAGTTTGCACAAGAATGAATCTATCTAAATCTCATAAAAAGGTATTTGCGCTGCGATGTCCCTTTGCAGCATCTATTCATGTTTATCACACACGTACAAAATTTGTGAAATTTGAGATCCTGTGAGAGAAAACAACTACAAGTATAGGTACGTGCTTTCCTATGCAAGTTGTTAAACTACTCTGAAGCCGTAGCTTGTGACCTACTTGCTAAAGAGCTCTATTTAAATCTGTGATATACTATTGATTTTGACTAAATAATTTGGGTTTTAATCTAACTTGCACTCAGAATGCACTACTCCACACTGTACTCTGCTTTGTTCCAGTTTAAAAGGTCATTTTGCAGTTTTATCTAAAGGGGCACAAATAAGCAACTTTTAAAGTACACCAGGACAAAAGCACAAAAAGCTTCTCTTTCTTTTCTATATTTTTGGATCTCTAAATCTAAAGTCACCATTAAGTCATATAAAACTCTCTAAGCTGATCACAAACTCCTGACTGCTAAGGAAAACATTGTGTACCAAATTACAGGCAAAACTTTGCTTCTCTGCATCCTGTAAGATGGTAAGCAAAACAGTACTACCTGAGCAGTACTTCTGGTGACTGCATGCCTGGGAAAGACAGAGATGCAGGGACAGCAGACTTCACAAGTCTCAGTTCTGTTGTTCCCTGGCAGAGCTGATGAAAGACAACATAGTACATTTGTGTGTGAGTATCCATGCAGTGGATCATCTAGCCAGTCTTGCCCACAGGCTCAGGAAGCATTAGATTCCTATCATCCAGGGTTTCAGCTTAGTATACAAAATACAGACAGAGGAAGGCTAACCGAGACGCATACAGACTGTCTAATTTTAAGCATCTGACTTAAATGCTGTAAATTGTACTCCGAGGGCATCTTTCTTCAGTTGAATATGCAGAGAATTTGCCTGTCTGGGCTAAAATCTAGGATGTAAGTGGTGCATGCGTGTTCCCCAGAGTACCCCTAAAGAAAGACAAGGTCCCACTTACAACTGTTAGCCATTTGCATAGGCAAAGTCGCAACATCTCTCGTGCCTTGAGACTCTGCCAGGACAATGGGTCACAGGCAGCACTGCCATGCCCAAGCAGGCAGGGTACGAGGACCACAGAGTGTGGGGGAGAGAGATTAGCAGTCCTTCTTCCTCCTTAAAAGTATCAGCTCTAGATCCTTCATATAAAGACCTTTAATCGTCCAGGTTTGTCTCTACTTCACAAGCAGATAGACACCCAGACTGCCCAGGTGAAACTCAAGCTGGCCTAATGTAGCTCCAGCTGTAAGTGCTCTGAAATATATACAAAGTGAATGCCTGCAGCAGATGGCATGGATATCCTAACCTGTAATGATTTTTTTGACCTGCCAGGATAGTGCAAAACCTGCAATGAGTATAACTTCACCAACTCCAGCACATGAGTTTACAGTGGAGGTGGTTCAGGCACAGAGTCCCCAGTACCTCATTGTTTCGGCTTTCTGCAGGCCATGGCTGGGCAGAGGGCATAAAGAGCCAGTTCTGTGATTTCCTTCTAACTTTGTGAACAAACAGCTCTCTCAAGATCACCATTCCTGCCTTTGGCTAGCACTGAATGTACTGCCATTTGCAAAAGGTCAAACTAGATTCACCTGTGATTAATTCAGTGAGTAGTTTGATTTTTACATTTACCGCCACACTTCAAAGCAAGAACTAAGAACACATTGTAAACATAACTCTTACCATCAAACTAATTCTGTTACTTATGGTTACAGAAAAAATTGAAGTTCCTTGTTTGAAACCAGATGCATTTTCAAGAGCTCTTCTACCTGATTTTGTGCCCACACACTGCAGAGGTATCTGCGTGTTACACGCTGAGAATAGCTTATATGTTCCAGTCATAGGGAAAAGAGTTCCTCTGCTCTGAACTAACAGACACTGAGCAAAACTTGACTTTTCAGCTATGAAGGATATAAATATTTCTGAGAAAGGAAACTAAGTGCTTGACTATAAGAGCAACATGAGGCAAAAGGCTGATTCATTAGTAATCTAAATTTACGTGAGACATGCCTAACCATATCTACACCTAGAAATTTTTGAGAAATATATACACTTTGATTTAAAGTGACCCATTTGAAAGGAAAGATGGTTTTAATCAACCTTTTTAAGCTTAAGGTAAAAGCCTCCAAAAGGACTGCTAAACCAGAGAGAGTGGACACTTAACAGCTAAGGAACTTTCCTTGACCAACCAAAAGCAATTCAGGGAAGCAAACGCTCAAATCAGGATTGACATGAGAAAAAAACTAATTAAAAACATTTATTATTTGTGTCTTCTACTACACTGTGACAACTTTCCTCACTGACCTTGCAAGCAGAAGTATCAGCCATGCAGTCTTCTACCCTAGCAATACTTGTGTGCGTAAGAGACCTTTGTTCTTTACCTGGGAGCCCATCCTGGTTCTAAAGTGCTTCTAAGTGCAATTCACAAACCCCTTAGACTCTGGGATGTTGAAAGTGCAATGGAAGAATGAGAAGAATGGCAACAGAAGACTGCAGTGAGATTTTTTTTTTTCAGAAAAGTAAGATCCAGGTCTAATATATTAATACTGAGTTAGTAGTTCTTAGACCTCTTGAAGAAGTTTTGTTGTTCTATGGTTGACAGCCATAGAGCAACTGGAACAACTTTGTGTGCAGATGCAAAATGTGTCACAAATTGCCACTTAGCCACAGACATGGCTTTAAGCAGAATTCCAAAGTGAGATCTGTATCCTTGCATTTCAATAACTAAAATCCTAGCTACTTAGTAAATCTTAACATGACAGAAGTCATTAAGTTCCTCAGAAGTCATTAGTGTTCCCCAAGTAGATGCTATAAGGGGTTTTTTAGTAATTATTTTTGCAGTGCTATGACTGGAACTTCACAGACACAAGACACAACCAACCTATGTAACATAGCAGTTAAGACAAGCTGTAACATGTTCAAGTGCAATCTACACAGAAAAGACAAAAGGCTACGTCAAAACATTTCATCTTTGTTCCCCCAAGTAACAATATAATTCGGTATGTCCCAGAGCATGTTTGCAACAATACATCTACACAGAGAGCTTAGCCCACGCTCAATCTCAAACTTTTCTTCACACACCCTGCATAAAAGCCTTAAGTCTTAATTCACAGAGCTTGCTCTCTTGCCTGCTGGGAATACTGAACCAAAATTCAGGACTGGGTCTCCATGGTGTTCCACATCATGGAAGGTGAATGCAAAAAGTAGCCAGACTTGAATCCCAAGCAGGAATTTCTGCTCATATTTGCTCATTTGAAAATCAGTTCTAAAAGCAAAACCTACCTAAATGAACAATTCTACCTCCCATCCTCTTTCCCTAACTGACCCAAGCTCCAGACTTTCATTTGAGAGGTTCACCAGAGTCTAGTGGATTGCCTCCCTCTTTACATCCACTGACAGTTACTTTTTCTTCATCCACTTAGTTCAAGTTGTGCAGAATGTCTAGTCAGACATCCATTTACTGCAAGACAGGTAAGATACCAGAATTACAGACTGACACATAGCACGTTATAATTGAAAGAGTCAATGGAGAATCTCACAATTAAATAAGAGAAATACTTATGAAGAAGCAGAGGTTGACAATAGTAATTTTTGTCAACGCATCCTATTTGAAGCAGTGGAAAAGAGTGTCCTTGGCACTGGGAAATTCTGTCCTTTCTGCCAAGAGGGAGTTGTAACTTTCCTATCCTACAACTGAAATGCTGCAGTTACCTCCACAGACCCATGCTGCTCTCTCAGAGCCTGGACAATTTTCAGAATCATCCATTGGCACAGGATCAGTTCCAGCACAATGTTTTCATTACCAGAATAGCAACACAGACAGCTCCCTGCAAAAATTGGGGTATGATCTATGGCCAAAAAGCACACTGCTGGAATTTACTTCAAATCTACCTAGCAGTGCCTGGGCTAACTAACCTTTAGGATGGAGAACAGGGGGGACTCCATCCTGGAAAGCCACAAGACATCTCTCCTGTGACTGCTCTAGCCACTGTGCTGCCTTGGTACATCCTGTTTTCTGGAGACAGAGCCTGCAGGAGAAGCCCTGAGGAAGAGGGGGCTGCTGTGGCTACATGCAACCCATCCTTTTATAACAGGGTATCCTCAAGCCCCTGGAAAGACATTTTGCAGCTCTGCAGTTGCTTCCCCTGTCCAGCAGCACTGACTTCCTCCCTACCCATGGAAGAAGAACAAGCAGTACGTCTCAGATCCTTTGAAGGGGCCTCAGTCTTGCAGAGAGGTAAGAGGAAAGACAGGTCTATGGTATCTGCTAAAGTAGGCTTCCTCCAGTTGTCCCATATATGAGAAAGAAACAGCCAAAACTGCAAATTTCCCTCTATATGATTTTGATTGCATAGCCAAGAGATAATTGATGGGACTTTCTGAACACACAATATGAGCAAGAAGCAGCTCCAGATGCATGCACACACACAGACCATAATGACGTCTTTGCCCTCACCATTTTCTGCAAAGAGACAGGAGCATTTGATCATATAGGCCAAATGAAAGTGCCTGACTATAAACAAGCCAACACCTAGCTTGAGTTTGGAACAAGGTGTTGAGCTTCAGTCAGAAGACCAGGGTCTCTCGGGTCTTACATTAAATGCATATTTTAAAGGAATATTTGCTCTTAGCAGTCAGGCATACACATACAGCAACAGCAGAACAGATCTGATGCTCACAAATTAATAACGGGCTTAAAACCCTGCAGTTTTTCCTGACGGAAGCCTAGCATTCTGTAATGGGTTGAACTGCTGTTAGGGGAAAATATCTACTGTTTTATAGTAATTTGAGTTTCAATGAAGGGTATTTTTCATTCTAGTCTCATTAACAGTCCCTATACGAAGTGCCACAGCTTGTCTTAAACCTGCTATTTACCAAAGTGAAAAGTTTCCAGGTATGAGAAAAATGCAATATTATCTGTTATAGATCAAAAAATAATAATGCTTGTGATAGGATATGATTTTTATTTTTCACATTTTTAAGTCTATATATTGTCTAGTATTGTTTCACCATTGTCTCATCATCAAGATTAACATTAAATCAAACAATGAATTATTCATGAGGTGTGAATAAATGGAATTAGCCTTTCTAGCGTTCACTCTGTAAATCGCATCTTCTGGATAAATGCTTTTTNTTTTTTTTTAATGTCTGAACACTAGAAATAATGACCTGGCTTGCAGCCTTGCTAGATTAGCTCTTGTTAGGGTGATATTTTTAGATGAACATAGGTCTCATCAACCAAGAGATGTCAGGTCTGCTATCATTCCTGTCAGCTTCCTAACTTCCAACAGTTTCCCTCTCCATCCCTAAACTCTACCTTCACCCCTAGTAGCCACGGTACCTGGAGCTCAGATGATTTGTTGAGCTTGACTCATTATCTACTGTGTTGTAACAGCAGTTAGAAACTGAATGACATTCAATTAAAATGATATTAGCAGCTCAGGAGTGATTTTGTTTAATTTACTCCTACTCAGATGTAAAAACATTAGTGACTTTTTTAATTGGACCTCATAATGTCTAACTCCTACTCAAATGCAATGAAATTAAAGACTTTGGTGGCTAAATACCGCTTAATTTACTCCTACCCATCTATAATGACATTAAAGATGCTTTAGGGTAGATATTGTTTCCAATCATTTATATTCAAAAGAAATCTGAGCTTATAGGTACTATTATTGAGCATATAATAAAATCATACAAGAAATGTATCTATACGGTAGGGGATAGTTGGTTACAAGTAATATTAAAAAGTAATCATTCATTTTTAATGCAAGGATATTAAAAAGTAATGTTAAACACAAGAATTTGTGAAGTTTTCTGTTCTTCACAGCCTCTTCAAGGACGCAATGCTTTCCTTTTTTAATTCAGTGTGTGGTTTTACATGAAACATTTTTATTAAATTGCACATGGTTTTAAAATCTTTCTTAAGTGGTATTTACATGATAAATCCAAGGCTGACTTGTGTCATTACAGGGATAGACAGCAAAGCATACTTTTCAGTAATGGGGTTCACTTTGCTCTGTAACTGTAATACAGCTTAATGGATTCTTCTAAAGTTCAAACATTTTAGAGGAGTATGTGGTTCTCTGTCACATTTACATCACATCACCTCCCTTTTAAATATGACTTGTCCTATACTGACTTGATGCTGTTTGCTTCTAATACAAGTACCTGCCCCATGTTTTGTAACATTGATAAGGCTGGACCATCAAATCCTTCATGCCTCTTTTACTCACACAAAAATTCCATTGATTTGGCCTTTGGCATATTCCTCTCTTCCCCTTCCCAGCTTTAAAAAGCAAAATCATTATTAAAAATGCCTTCCTTCACTTAGATAAACTTCTAATTATTAAAATGAAAAGCATTTACAAAATTTCACTTATGCTTGTATTATGAAGACAAGCCATGCAGATGACAGATTTGCTCCTGAGATCTTGCAGAACGAGATTTCTCCTTCAATCTTGTGCTCTCATCCAGCATGTGGCTATGGAGATGTTCAAATGGAAAGGCCTGTTCAGGTAACTAGCATGAACCATTGCAAAGGGAGAGAGGAGATATTTCTCTTCTTCCCTCTTGGCAACACACAGCCAGCATCCTTGTCCTGCTGGCTGGTGGGTGGTTCAATGACTGTCTTTTGCCCTGCTTTTCAAGTGATGGTGCCTTATACCAGCTTCTTCCCATTCCAAATGGAATGTGGTCCCTTGAGCTCTTGAACAGCAAAGCCTGTCGGAAATCATGATCCCTGATTCATTTGCTGATTCTGAAGCACAAGCCAATGCTTTACTTCTGGATTTCTCGTGTTGCAAACTGGTTTAAAGTAATTTGTTAGTTTATGATAGTTACTTTATAATAATTTTAAGGTTTCGTTGTAAGAAAATGTTTTAATCCTGGAAAACATATGCATGCAATTTTGTAATTCATTCCACTTAAATCTGGAATTTGGATATGGGAGGCTTTAGAACCATGTTTCCCTGGGCATGGGCCTGCAAAGGGAGAAGCAGTGTGGGCTTGAAACGCCAAGGAACTTCAACACTATTTCAGAGTATTCATAGCGACATTAGTAACTATATAAGCATTTAAAGTTAACCACCAGCTAACACAGACCCTTCATGTGTCTTCTGCTCCGACCTGCAGCAGGTCATTTGTCAGGTCACACAATAAAAGGGACCAATCTGCTCAGCTGGAGCTGGGAAGTGTATTCCCTCATGCGGTTCCTTTGGATACTGCGCCCAGCTGAACAGTACTCTGGCCTCAGCCATAGTATCATGCCGTGCTGTCTCTCCTGCTTTATAGCCTGACCTGCAAGATGAGACAGGTCTAGGAATTTATGCACTATGAACTACAGACCTTCAGGTGGCAAGTTTGAGACACGAGTTCATTGTGAGATCTTGGGCTCAGAGCACGAGATACAGTGAGACCGGCATAGGTATTTTGCCGGAGCAAGGCCAGAGCCTTCAATATTTTACATGCTACATGTTTATGGCGCACACATGCAAGTGTGGTGTCATGGCTAAACTTTCCAGCAAGATCTGGGAGAAACTCTCCAGAAGCCCTCTGGTGCCCCTCCTCACCTCCCAGCCCAGAAACCGTCAAGCCCTCACAATAAAACACTGAATTTGTGCCTTGACCTGGCACAGGTGCGAGTATCTGGGGCTGGACAGGGTCTGCCACCATCCAGGGAGCAATGGCTAGTAGGCTGTGTGTGCTACCATGTCCCGTGTTACAGCAGTGTGTCTGTGTGCATCTGCACATTTATTTCAGGGCCACAGCTACTCCTATTTTACCTTCACTGACAGGATTATCCAAAACCTGTCTGGGTTGACACGTTGGATGCATATTGTTAGTGTTGCAGAGGAAAAAAGGGCATCCTAGGTACAATAGAAGCTCTCAGAGTAACAAGGTTATTACTATACATTTGGACATGGCTCAGTTATCAACAGATAATCATTACAATTTTCTAAAATTAACCTACTACTGATATTTAGCGTATTTACTGTAGATATGATTAATGTAATTGTCTCCACTTAAAATGGTCAATAGGGACCACTGAGCATTTGAATTTCTGTTGTCACTACATCTTTCTCTCACTACTTTTTTCTGGCATCTCCTTCCCTAAAGCAGTCTCTGAATAACTTATTGCCAATGGGTACAATGCAAGGGAGAGGAAGCACAGTTACAATATGGTGAGTAAACTGAACATCGATGAATAATGTCTGCAACAGGAAACACCAATAAAACACTATATAAAAGAAGGTGGATATTAAAAACAGTGATTAACTGATCAAGTTGTGACATTCCAGGATCACTGAAGTCTGAAACATATGCAAAAAATATACCAGGACTTCTAATTGGTTTCCCTGTCTCAGACGTTAAAGGAATCATTAACAGAATACAGTTCTAAACACCTTGCACATATAGTGAAAATGACTCAATATTATCAATTCAGGTGTGAAATGACAAATTTCAAGATACATAGCCAAGTACACATTTGTCTGCACAGGAAGCCTATTGGGTGCAGCACAGTAAAGCACAAAGACTCAGATTTTTGTGTACTCCCCCTGAAGCCAGAAGCATTTTTGAGGTCAAGGATACTATGACCAGGATGAAGTTCTTTAATGGATTGAGACTTAAATGCCTACGCTGTGCAGAGATGCTTTATGTTATCATGACATTTTATATTAACAAAGAGCAAGAGAGAACATACATCTTCAGCATGAAAAAAAAAGAAATCTGTATAATTGCCCTTTTCTAAGATGGGCATCTAACATGGTCAAATTTAAAATGCTAATTAACCTTCATCTAGTTCCCCTGCTCCAGTAACATGGGCTACAAGCAGATCACTTCCCATGGAGTGCAGCCCTCACCAACCACAGGAAAGGGCAGTCCAGAATGGGCTAAAGAACATCAACTCCTTGTCACCACACTGCTGATTGCACAATCCCATTTAATCTTGATAATGTGACTGCAACGCCTTTACAAGGCACCCTAATTCTCATTATGGGATCATGACTCATTATATAGAGCACTCAAACAGCCTATATCCTCTCCTATCTAACCTCATTTTATAAAGCCATTATTTAATACATGCACTAACAGACCTCATGCTTATATGTTTTCCAGTTTTCTGGAAAAAAGAAAGCTTTCTTTGTTTTCTATCTTTAACATCTATTTCTAACATCTCAACCAAATGAAATGTTTCTATTGCAACTAGTTCAGAATTGTTTCTGGAAAGAGGAAGATACTCTGTAATTTCCATGGTGGAAATTTTAATAAACAGCACCCTCAAGAGGATTAGAACTCACCTCCTTCACTGTTTGGTAAAAAAAAAAAAAAGGAAAAAAAATCAGTTGCTAGGCTACCACTTTTGAATACAGCCAGAATAATTTCCAAGGGTTATTTAAGGTGTTTAACTACAGAACAGATACTGTGCAGGAATCAGTCTATGCACTAATACCCCCAGTCACAAGT
Organism: Balaeniceps rex; assembly: GCA_013401315.1. Classification (NCBI taxonomy): domain Eukaryota; kingdom Metazoa; phylum Chordata; class Aves; order Pelecaniformes; family Balaenicipitidae; genus Balaeniceps; species Balaeniceps rex. The sequence goes on from VYZW01033374.1 coordinate 59,900, forward strand.
GCTACTGTGGTGGCCCTGAGGCATCTGTGTGGTTTAGTGTGAAACTGAAGTTCACCAAGATCAAACAGGCAATCAGTCCCCATTATGAGATGATCCTTTAAGGAGGTGACTTTGGAAAGGGATGAGGAGACAGGCTGCTTTGCGACTCCCTGTTGCTCTGCACATTTGGGGAAGTCCGTGTGAGAAAAGCTAATGCAAAGAGAGGTCTCGTGTTTTGTTCTGAGGGTGATGAGTCCCATGGCCATCCTGGTTGTGGGCTGAAGGCGTGAGAGCACACCTGGACTGTTTCCTTACACTACACCGGGATGAGACCCGGATACATAATGTGGACATTTGGGAAGGAAGCATAGCAGCTATACCCCACACTGGGTAACGGGAGGACTGACTGGAACTAAGGGCACACTGCCAGTGCCCTTCTTCCCCGGGATGGACAAGAGGTCATCAGCTGGGAGCAGCTGCCAGGAAGATTACAGCCTCTGCCCCTGTAAATCTCAGCCTGAGCCAAGTCATCTTCAGACTCCTGAAGGAGAGCAACTCGTGTGATATGTCTGGATTTAGTAGTGAAGAGGTCTTAAAAATCATGTCTCAGAACAGAAATTGGATGTGCTGAGGAACCACCACAATTTGCGCAGCATCAGAAAAGTCACTCTGGTGCTTCATTCTACCATACGATGGAGCGTATATATTTTCTTTGCAGAAGTAACACCGTCCAGATGTCTCTTCCCTCTTCCACTCATTCTTTCCAACTGAACACATATCTTATCAATACCACTACAACTGATTTGCTGGCTTCTTAGTGATAATTTCACTGAAAAGGAAGATTTCCAAGAATACCAGAACACTCAATGTTAAATACAGCAGTAATTTACACAGTGAATAAATTTGATTCCCATTTGGATGTTTCTCTCCAATGTGTTGACAATGCTCAGGTCAGGAAATTAGATCTTTGATATTAGGTTTAAAAAGAATCTTCCAAAAATAAAATAAAACCTTGAGAATGAAGTCAGTTAAATAATTCAGAACAATTATTTTACACTTAATTTAGTAAACTGATTTTCAAAGGCTATATGTTGGGTTCTCACTCTGCTGCAAAATTGCACTCGGAGTTTGTTGTATTGGCAAACGCTGTTAAAATAGAAATGGCCTTTTGTTTTAATTATGATCACTTTCTCTGTGGTTATCCATTTTTAGGAGAACTTTTATGGATTAAAAATATATCCTTACCATTTAAAAAGTCACTGTGATCTAAGGAAGCCTAAGCAAGGATAGCCTTCTGAAGAGTAGCCAGATTCATGCCTAATGTTGTTTCAGAAGAGTGTGAATTCCTAGAGATGGAGTACCCAGCCAGATACAGATGTGACTGGGACTGTCAGAGAGCACATTTAATCCATCTGCCAAAAGGAAGCTGCTTTGTCAAATCAGACCTGACAATTCAGAACTGTTTTCACAGTTACACTTTGGTGTGAAGTACTATTTTTAAATGACTTTTTAAAAGCATTTTTATTACTTTTTTTAAAAATCTAGATGCTTTTACTAAAGCTAGAAATGAGATGACACATATATGCTGAAGAAAACTTGGGCAGAAATAACTCATATCTGATCATTATTCCCTGGAACAACAATAAACAGCTGCTTATCTGTGATCATGCTACTTGGCTGTAGCATTAGCTTAGATATCAAAACTTTCAAGATTCACATTAATGTAAGCTCCACAAATTATCTGCTATAAATGCATGAATGGCTCTGGTCCCATTATTCTGAGATAATTCATTTCCTCCCCTTCTCCCAAGTTTTACCGCCCTTTCTTAGCATGTCTGGCCAATTTTCTGACATGAAAGCCTTACTAAAACATACTGATTGCTTACTTTACTTGCCATGTACAACATTTTTGGTTAATTATTTTAAAATCCGTATATATACATCTCTCTATATATAGGCTCCATACGAATAAGAGAGGCTAATACACAGCAATTACCTCCATCTTCTAATTGCTTTGCTAATTTTATTTGAGATAAAAATGGGCAGGAAATTTTTGCGTAACTGTTAATTAAGATTTCTTTTCCCCCCTTCCAGAGTAGTATAATATACTGGGGTAGAAACACAGCTTAACCTACATTTCACACACAGCCATATTCCTTTTTATGCTGTAGTTAACAAAGGTGTTCATGAATCAGCTGAAAATCTCAATTCATAGTTGGATGACACTTTTTCTTCAACTAACAACAATCCTCAGTTACAAATGCCAAACAGGAAGAGCACATCTGTGAAAAACAAGCCTCTTAAACTGAACAAATGAATAACAATGATGTGTGGGTTGTGCTTTCTATGCAGCAAACTCTGGGAAGACCTTTCTGTGAACAGCTATCTGATAACAATTGAAGATGCTTTGGTGTTCCTACTCTCCTCCCACAGCCCTTTGTACCAGCAGCTCAGCAGAGAGAGTCTGACAGCAAGATTCCTTTGTCATTTGAAATTTCAGGTACTGTAGCTCAGCTCAGTGCCACACAAAGGGACCTCTACTGAGGGGCTGTGTGTTTGTACAGAAGAGACAGAAATTTCTCAATGGCTGGTTCTCAGTGTGCGGCACGAATTGTTACCAATGAGTTATCCCAACTAAATTGCCCTCTGCTAAGTAACCTTTTATCATCTTGGTCTCCCTGATTTACACACAGGAGCACTCTCATTTCCAAATAAACAAACTAAAGCCCTACAGCACCTATCTAAAGCCCTACCTATGCTCTACACAAGAACCTATGTTCTACACAAGAACCTATGCTCTACACAAGAACCTATGCTGCATGCAGTTCCTCTCTGAGTTAGTTGCAAGGGTGAGGAGAACAAACCACCTGTGCTTAAAGCACCATTAGGTTCTCAGATACCACGCTGAAAACCATAATGTACAAGTCTATAAAAATGGAAGGGAACAGAACAAAGTTCATCTTCACATCCAAAGCTTAGTGTAAGAGGCATTTCCCCATCATTCTCATAGGCCCCCCAGAGACATTGGATCTGAATATAAAAATGTAGAAGTATGAACACAAGCAAATCATTCTCAACTTGCAAGCTGCAGTCTGCCATAAACAACCCACCCTCCCTTTTTTGCATTCATAATATTAAGGAATAACTAAAAGTATTTGCAACACTTCATTCATCATATCAGAGATTGCTGCAGAGAGAAAGGACAAGAACATTAGCGCTGGCAAATTCACATTGCTCTTTTTCCTCAAGCCCCGCACCAGTGTTTACATAATCCAGCAACATAAAAACAAGGAACTGTCAGAGTTCATCCCTGAAAGAAATCCCCTTTGACTGCTTGTCCTGGTTTTGGCTGGGATAGAATTAATTTTCTTCCTAGTAGCTGGCATAGTGCAGTGGTTTGGATTTAGTATGAGAATAATGTTGACAACACACTGATGTTTTAGTTGTTGCTAAGTAGTGCTTACACTCATCAAGGTCTTTTCAGCTTCTCATGCCCTGCCAGTGAGAAGCTGGGATGGGGCACAGCCAGGACAGCTGACCCAAACTGGCCAAAGGGCTATTCCATACCATATGACCTCATGCTCAGTATATAAACTGGGGGGAGTTGGCCGGGGGGCAGCAATCACTGCTCGGGGACTGGCTGGGTGTCGGTCAGCAGGTGGTGAGCAATTGCATTGTACATCACTTGCTTTGTATATTCTTTTATCATTATTATTATTTTCTCTTCCTTTGCTGTCCTATTAAACTGCCTTTATCTCAACCCACAGGTTTTACTTTTTTTTTTTTTTGCCAGATTCTCTCCCACATCCCACGGGGGCAGGGGGAGGGTGAGCAAGCGGCTGTGTGGTGTTTAGTTGCCGACTGGGGTTAAACTATGACACCGCTAAAAGGCAGACCTCCCTAGCCCAGAAGAGCAGATTGAAGGCTTGCAAAGCTTCTTACATCAAGAAAAAGGCTACGCATTTTAGATAGATGTTACAAACACTTTTTTATTTTTGCAGAAAGTTCCCTTCCATCTCAGCAGAGAGCAAGTTCTCAAACACTTCAATGACATGAGAAACAGGCTCTCATCTGCCCACTTTCCTTCTTGCCAAAACAGGCTACAGTTTTCCAGATACATGAGACCGTTTTTTCCCAACCACTTAAAATCCCAGTCACTGGAATCAGAGTCTGACAACAGTTAATTTATTTGGACTCCTTCTGTCTCATCGACATGCTAGAGCTTCAGGCTGTAGCATAATCTCAGCATTTTTCTCTCCTGAAAAACAGATGCTACTAGGAGGAAATAACTTTAAAGTGCTCTGCAGCGATTGCCACATTCCCAAAGACAACTTCTTCTCATCCCTTCCATCAGAAAAAATGACCAAAACAGTATCTTTCTACAGACTCCTAGGAGTTCCTGTCCATGGCTTTCCATGCCTACACTTGACACCATTTGTCCAGCTATAATTAAAGATTAAAAGATGAAACACTGTTTAAGGTCACCATATCTCTGATAGGTTTTCTCCTATCCCAAATCTGTGAATGTGAAGGAAAAGAGCTTGCTTTACAGAAAAGATTGGAAATGCATGTTAGATGCAATGTGCTATTACAGTGATGTATTGCATTATCTAAAAGTCAAAGTATAGGTCTCTGGGGTGCAACCCACTGTTCTGTTCCTGCTAGCTGTACAAGGGACACTTGTATCCAGTGCTTCTGATTTCCCCACCTGTAAAAATGTGAATAAATAACTGCTTAACACAGATGTTTCAACATCTATTGCCTTAGCAATTGCAAGCCTTTACAGGTCCTAGGCTAGAGAGCACTCACAAAAGCTGAAAGTAATATTAATTTAGATCATATTTTCTGCATTTTTTGTCCTCTCGTTCTTAATTTTGGAGGACAACTGCAATTGCAGTTCATCCGTTTAGGCTTATCCTAAAGTCATTATTTGTTATGATGCTGTTCCTGCCTTCAGCTACAAAGAAAATGACTACCCCTACCCCCTCACAGGCAGGATTAACAGTCACAGAAAATGAGTTATGGCTAGTCTAACTGACAGGAGCTCAGAAGCAAATTCATTTTCAGAAGTCCACCTAAGCTCAGGAAAGAATTCTGCACCCAGTGTCTTCTTAATTCTTCCTCCCAGCTATGTAAAGAAAGTACACGATGTGTTTTTCTTCATCACCAGTCTGCACACTCAAGACCCATGCTGAGACCTATTGGTGCTAAAGGTAGCATGTGAACCAAGTGGTGTGAAATAAGTGGTGCAACACTATACAGAGCTTGTGCACTCACACCTAATTTTTTTTTTTTTTTTTAACGCAAAGAATGTATAAAAAATAATGTTGGCATGGGTGGATCGTTGTATTTATAGGTGGAATAATAATTATTTTACTTATGTCTCTGTCAATCTCTAAGTAAGCAATCTAGAGGGAAAAAGAGGCCAGTGTTCAGCAAGATTGTTTACAAATACATTCATACCAAACCAGTAGTAACCAGCCTCACCATTTTTTCTTCAAGCCATACTTTCACCTTTCTTAACAGAATAGGTGCCAGATGGAGCTGCATGGGCTTATTTTGACTGAATTTAGTTTAGAAGATTCATAGATCCTGGCCTGACTGTTTTTAATGCCCTTTATCAGTAGATTGATGGGTACGCTTATCCACCTTGCTCAGAACTAAGCTGTTATCCAAGTAGCCTATGACTGCTATCAGCTTTTGCCCACTAGACACTACTGAAGAAATTGTCCTTGAATCAGCTGAAGACAAGACATTGTGGGATAAAAATATAGACTGGATGCTGATATACTGCATAGTGCTTATACAGATTAACACCACCCAATGATGATCTCCAAGCAGCCTTCCAAACAGGTAATATTTCAGTTTAGAGATCAGTGTACAGCTTCCAACCAAATACACTTCAAAATCACAAGCCATGTTAAAAAAACACATGGCACCTCTGTTCTGAAAATATTTTTAAGAGATCTGTTTTTTGAAGTTGTTGTAGTATAAAAATGTACTTATCTACCTACAGCTGCAGCGAAAAAGTGATAGTGTTCTCCATGATTCACAGTAATCCATAAATGAAAGCTAAATAAATTATCACAAAAAGTGAGAGACGATATGAGGCAAATAACAGACATACAACAGCTGTGGCTTTTCAACATGGGACTCCAGAATGCACTGTAAGTGCGTTTCATGTCATATACAATGAGTGACACGTACCACAAGCCATGGGGAACATTCAGCATGTTACAAATGAAGCACATGTGTTCTGATCTGTTTTGCGTCCAGCTCTGAGTGCAAGAACACACATGGCTGAAGATTCATGTGTGCACTCCTGCCACTACAAACAGCTCCACTGAGATCCATCGCACGATAAAGAATTTCCTACACAGATCCAGGTTGTAGGATCAGTGCCTTAGTTGCCTCTTGCCAGAAGTATCAGGAAAACAATGACAAATCTCTCAAAGTTTACCTGGAGATTGTGTCCTTATCTTGCTTCATGAGCTGAAGCCTAAGGATTTAAAGTCGGGGGTTTTTTTTAAACTGGAAAGTCTTTATATGTTTAATGAAATACTTACAAGTATGAACTCAAGTCTTACTGTCTTCAATACCTCCTCTACCAAACTGAAGTAGATGCTTTGCTAGATTAGCTCATATGTTACCTTTGCATATTAAAAAAAGTAGATGGAAATACTGACATTTATTTTAATACAATTGTGTAATTTGAGGTTTATAGAGCCATGCATAAAGCATTTGTTATTCCACCTATAACAAAACTGATCCATTAACTCTGACAATATTTTTAGTACGTATTTTGTTACAAAAGCATTAAGACACGTTATGGATCATTCTGGCATTATGAGAGTTAATAGAATACTATATATTTTTCAGGATTATTAATATTTAGTGTCGTTCAGTAAATTAAAAAATCAAGTTTAACTAAGGTTAAAAATATCTGATGATACAGTACATAGATGATTATAAATGTATATTAATGAAGCTTTACACAATTGACTGGATATCTTTTCGTTAATCACTCACAAAACCATGCCAAACATATATCAAAGACTTCAGCTCCTTTTTCATCCAATCTTCCGACATTTCATTATTATGGTTACCTGATTAATGGATGCAATAATATATGTGGCATGATATGATATGTTCACATTAAATTTTAATCAAATATTACTAAATTCAGAAAACATTAAGTAAATCATGACTGATGATGCAATATTGCTGTACTGTCATATTGATGGTTACAGAAACTCACTATGGAGAGTTACAGATTAAGGAAGAGAAGTAAATCTTATGAGGAAATAGAAGTATCTCAAGTTTAACTAGTTGGTTCTTTTAAAATTGCCTTCCAGCCAAAGGCTGAATATTAGATCCATCAAAAGTATTCCAGTGCCTGTAACTGATATGTTTTGTTTTCTTCTGCTGTGAGTTGTCTCATTCTTTCAAAAGCATGGATTAACATATACTCTGCACAAGGGCCTCTCCCAAAAGATGATGGCCTATGTAGTAAAAAAAAAAATCATTCCTCACCGCAGTTGGGAAAAATTAGCCCAATTTATTTAAAACCTTGCTATGATCTAAGAAGCAGGGTGTCAGGCATATGGAATACACTTGGTCTGTTCATTTTACCCGAATCATGCTATTGTCACTTGCAGAAGGTGGACAGGGAGATAGATGGGGGTTAGTGATCACAGCCTAGATCTGCAAATGTAAGATGGTTTCATCCTGGAAAATCAGAGAATGTGCCTCTACTGCTGCAGACAGCAGCTTTCTTTTCAGCTTTCAGTCAGTAATGAACCTGTTCATCTGAAAATTTGGAACTCATATTTGGCAATAATTCTATATTGCATTTTTAGCTGGCAGCAAGGAAATAAAACACTGAACTGGCTTTTTACTGCTGCGTTTGAAACTGAAGAGAGCTAGTTGTATTTATCTACTTACACTTCCTGATCTAGTGAAAAGTCAGATGGGATTTGCTTATGTTGTCCTATGCCTGCCTTGGACATCCATCTCCCCCTCCCCCTGCTCCCATAACTGAAAGATTCAACTTACAATTTCGAGGCATTATTTTGTTTTATAATGAACAAGTTATTTACCTAGAGAGTAAACTCCATCTTATGAGAGTTAGATGACCCTTTAGAAGCTAAATGATGAACCCAAAATACCAATACTGGAGGGAGTACCAGCTAAAAGACTGCAACAAAACAATTCAAGCAATAACCTGTACTGAAAAATCTTATTCCAAAGTATTTAAAGCTTCTAGAAATAGATATTCTCAGGGGTTAATTCTAAACTTTCAGTGTTAGAATCCACGACAATGCTTGCATAGAATTTCAGTCCCATGGTACAGACTAAACAGCTCTCTTCTTTCATTTGTTTGTACCTTAAAAACAGAAATTAAAAGTCTTGCCATATGACTGTCTTTTTGGTAGACTCTGATGCCAAGATATCAGATGTCACTGGATTTTATTTTAAGTGTGTGAAGTAGTGTAGTACTTAACTGCTTAATTAATTGTATTCAAAAATGTAGTGCATTGCATAGTACTTGCCATGAGATCTTTCCAAAGTCTGNGTGTAAGACTGCCTTGTCTTATGTGGACATGCCTACCAGCAAGGGAAATCTCAGTACTAGTGTACTCCAAATAAATACTACTCAATTCTGCATCTATACTCTGAATATTAAGAGCAATAAATATTTAACGTGTTTAGCTGGAATTTTTTTTTTTTGGACAACTTGCTTTTTGCTAGATGTCATTCCATATAAAGCATTTTAAGGGAAAGCATACAGATAATAAAGGGAGAGAGAAAAGGAAATTAAAGTGCTAAAATGGACACAATGGAATTAATGACCAACTGGGATCAACTGGGAAGGAGGTCTGAGTATTGATGCATCTTGGTAGCTCAGTTAAGCTACTGGTTTCATACTGGTTAGATCTACAGCACAAGGATGTAAAAGGGGGGTTGGAATTTTTTAAGTGTGACTAGCTCATATAACATAATGTGAACAGTTATGAGAATAATTAAAGCAAATCACTAAGTTATCTTCCTCCATACCCAGTTTTGTACAGTTACAAGATTAAAAAGCACAAAATTCCTGTGAGTGTAAGACCTAATAAAAATGGAAGAATACATCCAAACCCACAGCTCTTACCTCAGGCAAACTCCCACTGGTGTTGGCACCTCATGCGATGCAGAGAAGAGTGCAGACACTTCAAACAAAATTGCCTGGAAAGGTTTGATTCACTCTCACTTGATTAATTGAATGAGTCTTGCAGCTCTTGCTTTTCTCAGCAATGGAAACATACCAGAAAAAAAGAGGTAACTCAAGGTCCTCAGTAAACTTTAGATCACAGAGCGTGATGTTATGGCTCAGGCCTCCAAAAAACTGCTCGCTTCCACTAGAATCCCCTGTTAAAATCAAGGTCCAGTTTTTAAAGACCCGACATAGCCTTGTAGTCAACAGGGTTGTGTCATATACCAGACCTCTTGTCAGAAAGTCAACTTGAAGTGGGCCTATTTCTTTGCATTTCGGTCTGAGAGAGGAAAAACAAAACAAACCAGAAAATTTCTGACTGAGCACTCAGGATAGGTGATGTTTATTGGATTTTGAAAATGGGGTAATTTGTATGGGCAAGGAAGGGAATAATTTTCTGTCCAGATAGAGAAACACAGCTGTGGAGTTGGGATAAGAGAGCCAGTTTAGAAAAAGAGAAAGGAATCAGTGCTAGTTATGTAAGAACAGAACCTTCACATCCTTTAGCAAAGTAAAGCTGCTAAACAAACCTACCTTTCTCCAAGCTTTTTAAATCCCCAGAAACCAAAGCTGAAGGGTCTTTTATTTTTGTGGATAGGGCTAGCTGAGAGAAGTATTATTCAGCTGCCTGTGGCAGCATTTAGGAAGGCAGTGACAGAAGCAATGATGCAGCACTGGCCCTTTCAAAGATGAGCATGAGTGGAGCAGCAGATCTGAGTTGGGGAAATAGGGGCAGGCCTGGAGGTGAGAGGAGATTTGTGGCAAGGGTGGGAAAGTGATGAAAGGGAGGGTGGTGGCTTTACAGTAGAGCTGTAGGAGAGAATATGTATTAAGAAATGTTAGGAAGAAACTTGGGGCAATGGAGCATGAGTGAAAAACACGGACATCCTCGCATACCCAAGTTTGACTCCTCATCACCACTTTCAAATAGCCAGCTCTTTCTGATCCCCATTTTTGCTGCCAGAAATAGGTTAGCCCTAGTCAATATAAAGGAAAAAGTCAGTATATCAACGGTTCATCATTATGCTCCCACAAAATACTGAAAATAGGGAAGTTTCTGCTCAGCTTAATACTGAGAGCTTATGAACATGAAGACAAGCAGAGTTTTCCTGGTATCTTGCACCTGGACAAAGTAATGCAAAGGAATACTACTTAGCCCTTCACCATTCCCACCAACTCTACCTAAATTAGTTGCACTGAGCAAAGAAATCACACTATAAATATAATTAGTTACTTGGAACCTGATCTAAAGCCTAATGAAATCAGCAGAAAGCTTACAGAGAGAATGAGCTATAAAGAAAATATTAGTTTGATTGCTGTGGGCAAAACTACTTTCAGATCTAAGCAGAGGATTTAGCTATTTTATTCTGCAAGCAATGAGAAAATATCTTCTTGATTCTAAAACTAAAATAAGAGACCTAATTAATTCTAGAGCACCACAGTCAAATACATTACTTCTTAGGATGCAGGAATCCAATAGTTTCTTTTTTAAACAGTAATATTTTAAAATGCATTTAATTTAAATGGTTGTGGTTCCTCTTTTCAGTAAACACATGTGAAGGGATACATTGTGTTTAAATATAATAAATACAGCTAAAATCATGCATCTAGGTCAATCCTCTGCATGTAATCAGGATTATGAAAATTTAGTTTTTCTTTTCTTATCTTTCTCAGTAAATGGTCTATGTACAGATGACTGGAAATTTATTCAGACATGGTCTTAGTTGTGTTCTTGTTTTTTAACTCACCAGTTCTTTCATCCCTGCAAATCTGACTGGTTTCTAATTCTATCAGTTGCTCTGGTAGCTAAGGAAAGTGCCAAACTGTGGTTGCCGATTCCTAAGCTGTGCTGAAGTCCTTTCAGAAACAAAATTCTCATGCCAAGACATTCTAATTGCAAGTTTTCTGCCCATTTTAATGACTCGCTCTTTTGGGTTTTGGTTCTGACTGTTGACCACATGTAATTATAAGGGAAAAGGTCACAGACAACTTTGAGAAGCCAAAATCCAAATAGACACAAAAGAAGGGGGAAAGGGGACAGGAAAAGGTTTTCATTCAGTTTACACCTTCTCCAAGATTTCACTGTCCTGAACCTCCCAGCTCTCTGAATGAGGTTCCTTCAGCCCCAGTCATCAAAGCCCTCCTTCACATGCTGCCTTGCCCACAGCTCCTCTCAGGCATTCCCCAGAGGCAACCCAAAGAGACTCGGCACATCCAGGGGGAGATCCTGAAATCCGGTTATTCTGAAAAATCTGACAAATGGCAGGAGGCCCATCAGTCCGATGGCTCTGTACATGTGTGGTGGGAAATAAATTGTCAGAGGCATAGGGGAATCCCTTTTGTTTCAAAAGTGCTTCTTCAAAGAAACAGACATCCCTATCTCTCTTTGAGGAAGGCACTGTGTGGGAGGCTCTGTGGGCCCTCCTACAATGCCATGACTGAGAAGCCTGTCTTTAACTGGAGCTTAACTGAAAACGCACAGTCCAGATAAAATGCAAAGGCACAAAGAGTAAATAAAGAAGTAGTCAATGCTAAGCAAAGTGTGGGCTGAGGAATTCTACCTCCTGAGGAGGTGACAGTCAAATGAAGCTGGCTCATCATGTGTGTCAAAAGCAGCATCAGACAGGTAAATAGCAATTCTACACTTCCCTCCTACTCTAAAATTCCACTCTTAAAACACAGGGTATTTTAGGAAGCTTCCTGCTGACAGGCACATCCTGCCCAGAATTACATTTTAATAGTTCTTCTTTTAAAGAAACATTTAATTTATACTTACACAGTCAACATGCTATTCCCATGCAGTCCCTAGGGAGGAGCAAAGCATGCAAAACACAGAAAGGGTGGTAATGCAAAGAAATAATCATCCTGTTTTCATTGATGAGTTTACAGATAATGTAGTAGACTATTTACTATGGTTCTGTTTTCTCTGGAGGGCAACTTTAAATCTCTTAGAACAACTCTGTAGACACTGGTAGAAAATGATAGCCATTTTCAGTCCAGTGTAATGGAGGTTAGCACGCCATCTGGAATGAACATGTGACATCCACCACTCCAGGATCTGGGAATTTTGGACAAAAATCTACAAAGTGTCCCAAGACTATTCTCTGAGTAAAGGAGAACTTCCATACAAATTTGTATTTTGAACTAGCAATAACATCACTATATCAAATTGCAACTAATGTTACGCAGATAATGTTACAGGTTTTACTCGCTTTCCACAGCCGCTTCAGGAATTGGCAACACGATGCTTCTTGAAGGACCAGGGCACAATGATATTTTCATTTCGCAAAAGCCAAAAAGCATTACCTATCCATCAGGGGAAAAAAAAATCACACTAGAAACTAAATAAGTTGAATACAGCGTTGCAAACGGCAACACTGATGGTTCTGAAGCGAATCCTGCATACCCTAGCAGTTTTTAAAACATGAGATTTTAAGAAGTAATCTTGTCAGGTTTCTTTTTATTTGCCTTCAGTTTTTGATCAGATTTAGGTATAGGAAACAAAACATTGACAAGTCAAGGAAAATGCTCCATTTAAGCATCTGCTAACAGTCCCTGGATGAGAAGAGGCATGGCTAGGTCCCCAGAGGGGCTTACACTCCCTGCCAGTCTTGCTGGAGGAACAGTAATGACCACTGCTGGTTACATGAACAACAGGCACACTGTAACACATTGGCTTGACTCAGCAACACGGCTCCTAAAACCTTTATTCTGTTGATAAAATATTCCTCGCTCCTTTAGCTCCCATTCCACAAGTGGTAAATTGGCCCAGCATCTTACTCCTTTTTCCACTAAAGAGAACATGTCTTGAAATGAACATTGACTGTCTCTTAAAACCCAATAAATTAAATTGTCTTTCCTGAGCCAGCAGCAGGAGTAATGGAAAACATTTCTCAGAACTAGTCTGTTTATTTCTAAGAAAGTGTTCAACCTAATGATCTATTTTAGCAAATTGGTATGATTTATGGAGAACTGATAAGCACAGAGTAAAAACCAGCTATGCAGCTACCTGTCACGAGTCAAACATTTTATGCAAAATTAAAAATTATACACAAACAGATCGGCAATATAGTTTAAGTAAGTAAGTAAATAAGTAAATAAATAAATAAATAAATAAAAATCTGTAGTTCAGTCACCAAAGATGAAAAAAAGAGTTAGTAAAGTGGCTAGAAACAGCAGCTTGACAGTATGCAATTTAACTGCCAGTGTATCTAAAATCTCATCCTACATAATATTTAGCAAGATCATCAAAATTTGCCTCTGGATTAATGCAGTATGGAAAAGGATAATCAATGGGCTAAGTGTGTAAGATCTCACGTACAGATGCAAGACAATCAGTAAATTGTGACACACTAACTCAGTATAACTTCATTAACAATTGAACAACCAAGTTTTGTGCTCAGATGTAAAGACCTTTGGCAGACTTTTTCCTATTGTAGCACTATCAGCAAGAGAGAGAAAAAGGCCAAGGCAGCGCATGGCTAAGTTTTAAAAAAAAACTTAGTTAAAAAAAAAAAACAGTTAGAGAAGGCCTTGTCATTACAAAGAGGAACAGTGACTAAGTGGGATGGTCAAGATGGGAGCTGTAGTCCTACAGGTGACAGGTAAATGTTACCTCTTCCTGAGTGTGTGCCCATGAGCTAAGAGGAAGGAAAACACAACGGTTTGGTCCAACAAAACAACTGAATTTTATCATCTCGTATGTCCAAGTGTAAGTACTGGCAGTGAAGCACCAAGTAGCCTTTCTTCTTCACCCTAGCTGACCTATCTCTTCAAGGACTGATGTAGGACAACTTCACCTATCTACTATTCAATAAGTAGGCTCTAGATCAAAACCACTCTGGGCTGCATAGGATCTGACTTGGTGACATATAATTAAACCAAGTGATAGATAAATTCTTGCAAATAAAAAAAGGAACTAGCAAAGTTTCTTTTAGAAGCTTCTTGCCTGAAGAGACTATCTTGTCTAACCACATATGTTGGAAGGAAAACTCCCCCCAGCACTCCTGTGTTGCAAAGCTAGTCCCCATAGCACAGGGATAGCTGAGAGCTATGGCATATCAGGCCACATAGGCTCCCTCAGAGACCCACAGACGCCACTCATGTCTGAGGATCACATGTACAAAGGGTAGAAGGGGAATCCCAGACTTTCTTTACTTGCTGCTAATTAGCTTTTTTGCTTCTTCTTTTCTAGGTGTCTCATCTTCCCCCCTACCTTCTAGCCTCTTCTCTCTCCCCTTTTTTCCTTGCCCTCGTTCCCTTTCAGTCTATGACTGCCGTGTTCCTATGAACTCATGCCATCCTTAGTTCCACCTAAGAAAGTTACACACAATCCCTTTATGGCAGTTTTCTTCCCTATAGTCTTCATAAAACACAACGTTGTATGGGTAAGGATGATGATGATGCTCAGTAAGTTAGCCGGTCAGCTTGTTTGCTGTTCAGTGCCCTTCTTAGCTGATCTTTCTCAAGAAAGTTTATTTTGAATAATTAATCCTACTATCTTGTTAGCACATACATGGTGATATGGCAATTTTGGTATCTCTGCTGTCATTGTCACCTGTTTTCATATACTGCAATTCCTGCAACAAAAAGCCACGAAGAGCTGTTTCTTCTCCCCCTCACAGAGAGAGTGGAATAGGCTACCCTCCCGACCAGCTTTGTGCCCAGGGCTGAAATAACAGCCCGGACCCCATCACTTTTCCTTGTATTGGATAACGCACCTCAGGGCAGAACTAAATTCTCCAGGGCAGGAGCCGGTTTTGCACCTTTGCAATGGAAGGGCGCTTCTCGCTGTCACTCGTGTCTGTGGCTCGCCTGCGTGACCTCTCTGATACCGGCACCGACCTTGCTGCCCTGCGGCGATGGGTGCGTTTACCGCCACTCTTCGTGACCGCGCTGGGTGCTTTTTTTTTTCCTCACAGAAACCCCACGCACCTACAGACCGACGACCTGTGCTACACGCAGCACTGAATAGAAGGGGAAAAAAAATAAGAAAGGGAAAGAATTCACGGCTGTGGCGTGAAC
>VYZW01033374.1:90403-108943 GCA_013401315.1 Balaeniceps rex
GTTGCAAAATATTCTTTTTATTCTTAAAATGTGAATCTGTCTTTCAGTCCACATCAAGCACGCTTTTGGAAACCTTTTCTCTAATATGAGCAGCTAAAGCGAGACGTTTCCAAAGTTGTTTTGATTGGGGGTGGTTATCACTGTGAAGGCAGTTCTTTACTCAAGATGAAGCCAACACCTTGTGTCATGCACAAGATGCAGCTGGGGACCTGCTGTAAGCCAGTTTCACTTTACACTTTGTATTTTCTTCACTGCTTTCATAGGTGAAGTCGCCTGGTTTCTCTGTTGATAAAGGAAATACATAGACAAATGTTTGCTTACAAAAGTTTACTTCCCTTTCCTAATGTCTGAATCAAGACAGCTAAGAACAGGTGATGAGCTCAGCTTTCCCAGAACTGAAGTAAACCAGCAGATTGCATCACAGGCCTTGACACTGCAATTGACAGTCTCTCCTAAGTGAGACTTTGTGCATTTACCTGCCCATTTAACCAGTCACGCTTAATTATTTGTGTTGGAGCTGGCTGACAGTGCAGCAACTGCCTGGCAGAATAAGAAAGAGGAGGTCTTAATTGATGCAACAAGTAGGACATTTCCAGTGACAGAGCTTGTGTGGAGACAAAATAAGTGACTCCACCAAACATCGTAACCTAGATACCAGGCATTCTCACTTTCCATTCATAAATACTAGAAAACCCCACAAAATGAGAAACTGATAGTTTCTTTGGTATTTACGAATACTCAGAGCAACGAGGGATAGCACTTACATTCTAATATGCAGACTTTTCTTTTTGGTTTCCTTCACTTCATGTACCAAGACAGAACCCAGAAATGCATTGAATGTTTATTGCTTTTCTTCATCTGATGATTCTATGCCATTATCTTATGTCCTTCTGAATTTGGTTAAGAATTTCCTGTATCTTGTCATTTTCAGCACTAGCAAGATATGCTCAAAGTCTGAAGTGCTGCTCTGACTGTAGGCCAGCACCTTTTCTGGTTTGGAGGGGAAGTTGATGAAAGAAGTGGGGAACTATGGACTATACCTCTTCATCAAGAACATAATTAAAAAGCATGACTTCATAATACTTGTGTGCCATGGGCAAGAGGATTTTACTTAACACATTTTGTCTTAAAATGCTTGTATGTTAAAAGTCTGGTCCTTAGCTGTGTTTTTTTTCCCTTCATGGGAAGTTGTTCTTCTGGGACTTTCTGGAAATGGCTGCTGTCCTCCTGTGAAAAACAAGTTGGAACAACCTGAGCCAACAGGATGCCGTGGCAAGGGTGTAGCATGTATTACATGATCTTACAGTAATTTTCTCAGACTTTTGAAAAACAGCAGGTGTTTCCAGCCACTGTAACTTGGTAAATACTTTGCCTCTGGACTGCTGCTTTTACACAGGGATTCAGAACACGTAAAGTCTGAAGCCTTTTCTTAGCTTTTATGGAAACGTTAAGGTTTTGTAACCGTGTCCTAAGTGTTTATCAATTTTCTCTTCTGCAGCATACCTTACAGACGCTATGAAGCTGACCCAGTCAGAGCAGGTGAGACCAAAGTGCACCAGACGCCAGAATCGGCCATAGCTCTGTTGTGTGCCTGTGTGTCATGTAGTGCCCTGACTGATCATACCCCTCTTGGGTGTTAGCCTCTGCGTAGTTTTCTGAACCCATGGTAACTGCACCAAAAGTTTTAGAAGTGCAGCGATGCTAGTCTTCCTTGAGAGTTTTTCCAAGTTTACATGGAGCAGGGACAAGAGAACTACTAACCCATCCAAGCGTTCTCCAACAATGATTTCTAGTCTGCAAGGCATCTTCAAGTAGGTGATAAAACTAGTTTCATATTTAACTTTTGCTGTGAGGCACTTAGGCTGTTTTGCTGAGACAGAAAGCTGAGCATCTCATCTACAGTCTGTAATTTTGGTTTTATTCATCCTGACTGGGGGATCTCTAGAGCAACAGCCCTACACCTTTCCTTATTCATTGCACAAATCGATCCATGAATGTAGTAGTGTAGTCTGCTCAGCACTTTTATAGCAGCAGGCTTTGAGTTTAGACAATATTATCAAAGCAAATAACCCTTGGAGACTGGACATCTGTCTTTCCTCTGAAGGGTCATTCTTGTAGAAAAATGGTAACCTCTTACCCAGGTGGTTCCTGTGAGTTATTAACCACTGTGCCACCCCCTTCATTAAATATGGCTGAATCATTTGGGGCCATATCTGGCCTTGGAGCACTTTTCTGCTTAGTGCTGGGTGTTACTAGTATGTCCACGCAGATACCATTATAGAAGCATACAAATAGTTTGTATTATTTAGGTAAAGTGTGGCTGTGCATGCCAAGAGAATCTCTTCCTTCTTGGTGTTGGACATAGGTCAGTTAAACTCCTAGTGCCTCCGCTCAGAGGTTTTATCATAGCCTGGTCAGTGACTTAAAAACAAAAAACAAACAAACAAACAGAAAAACCTAATGTTATCTCACCCCTTCACACTACTAGTAGCTATGCTAAATTTGGGTGACGTATCTGAATCTGTTGCGTTGTACAAGCAGAGATCCCTTCTTGTTGGATTTAGTATCTGAATAACAAAAGCTTCTCCCCCTCCCTTGGACATACTGTGATGCTGTTTATGTAAATATTTACATGCATGTAACTTTATTTGCGTGAATATTCAGGTGGGATTAGGGATCACCAATTAAAATGTTTAATCTTGTTCTTACTCAGGCTCAGCTATCACTGGAATTACAAAGGGATAGTCACATGAAACAGTTACTGCTCATCCAGGAGAGGTGGAAAAGGGCAAAGAGGGAGGAAAAGCTGAAAGCCCAGCAGAATGCTGACAAGGAAATAGCTGCACATCTTCAGACTTCTTATAAGCCATCTGCTGAAGACTCTGATGATCAAAACGTATTGGTTCCTGTTACTCAGAAATACAGCCCTTCCACAGAGAAACATCCACAGGATATTCAGGGTGTCTTTGACAGGGACCCGGATACACTATTATTTCTGCTTCAGAAAAAAAAGGAGCCGGTAGAAGCATGTATTGGGAGTAAAGCCCCAAAAGATGACAAAACAATAATAGAAGAGCAGGCAACCAAAATTGCAGATTTGAAACGGCACATAGAATTTCTTGTAGCTGAAAATGAGAGATTAAGGAGAGAGAATAAGCAGTTAAAAGCAGAAAGAGCTAGACTCCAAAAATCTCCAGTAGACAAGGAGTTAGATGTAGATGCTGACTTTGTCGAGAAGTCAGAGTTGTGGGGTCTGCAGCAACACGCAGAAACTACTTCTTCAGCTGCAACTTGGCAGAAGTTTGCAACAACTGCTGGGAAGGCAAAGGACATTCCAATACCCAACCTTCCCCCCTTGGACATCCCATCCCCTGAACTCCCTCTGCTGGAACTCTCTGAAGATATACTGAAAGGACTGATGAATAGTTAAAAACCACAAAAAGTGCTCAATGTAGTTACCCACACTTAAGAAAAGGGAAAACCACCGGGACAATGGTGACCTGAGGGCAGAATCATCTAACACAATCCTACTGTTGGAGAAAAGGCATTAAAGCAACTTTGTTACTGTGAAATACACATCATATCTGATCTACTTCATAAAAGTTAAGGTACCATAGTTGGTATAAGATGGTGAGCTCTTTAGTCTTTCTCCCAATGTTGCAAACCAAATGACTGCCTGGAGAATGTTTCAAGTAACACAATCCTTCAGGGTTTTAAAGTATGCTATATGTAATAGTTACCTATAATGCCATAAATGATGGTGCAGAACCTAACTGTTGTGGTTGCCAGTTGGCTGCCACTTCATACTGAAAAATGCTTTCTAGCATGAATTTAAACTGTGCATTTCATTATGCATAACTTTGTTAATTCAGATACAGTGCAATTTATACACCTCCTAGATGGATTTATGTGCCACGCTCTACACTCCTGACCATGTTAACCTCAAGTCAGGAGAGATTTTAATTTCCATTCTATGAAGGAACCAACTTATTAGTTCTGTTGATGAGGTTTTTTTGGGTTATCTGTTTACATAACTAATCAGGGTGCATCGAATCTAGCTATTGGTTTCTGTATAAAGTGACATTGTTTAAAAAAGAAAAATCTATACTTAAGGAAAAATGCCCTTTTTGTTTTCAGTGATGCATGAATGGAAGTAATTCTAGCTGGCAGTATTTGATTGAAAAAGAAATTGTTTACAGCTTAACCTGAATCAAAAAGGATATGAAAATAAAAAACAAGGTGTTTTGACACTAAACGTGTGTTAAATCTCTACCAATGTTGCGGAGTATGGGAAAACAAATTAAGATTTATACTAACAGCATTAGTATACACGTACAGCTGAACTTCTGCGTTCATCATCCAGCAAATATGGGAAAGCTGGGATGAATTCAGAGGGCCTTGCCTATACCTGAAGTGACTTCGCTAATAGCTGCCTTCTAACACCTACAGAGCGCTGAAGCGTCAGAGGAAGCAGCACTGTGCGTTTACCTGGGGACAGGCTACCCGGAGCTGAAGGAACCGCGCCACCAGAGCTGTGCACACCCATTCCAGGTTTGGGTTTCTGCAGAGGGCAGCACAGCCCTGCTCACGCTCAGCCCGGGGCCAGCCCCAGGACATTCGCCAGCCCTACCGCTGCACTAGTGTTACCTGAACCCAGGCTTTCCCCAAGGAGGGTATTGCAATGTGTAGTGGAGGCATTAGTTAACTTTAGCTGTTACTGATTAATGAAAAGTGTTAAGTGTTGCAAGCTACCCCATTTTAAGTTATTCTTGTGCTGTTACAAGGTAAGCTTGCTTTCTAAGGGTGTGTTTTTCTTCCAGAATAGACTTGGAAGTGCAGCAAGAACACCCTACTGCTGTGCAAATTCTCCCCTTACCTCTGTATACCTGGTGTCTTCTGTGCTTGCTTGAAGGAGAGTAGGGACTGGAGGCTAGAAAAAGCCTATGGAAACAAAGGTAAGGCAAGTTTATTAGAGGAGGTCCCTTGTGCTGAATTGTAGCAGGAAACTAATCTTGCTGGGGAAAAAAAACATTATTTTTCAGTTGGAGCAGTTTAGCACGTAGCCCCACAGAATAGCTGTGATGAGGTAACTTGTTCCAGGTCAGCCCCAGCTCACTGCTCCTGCAAAAGGGGCAAGTTACGTTCTCCACCGTCACCTGGCTGGCTGTTACTGGTAACAAGGCAGCGGAGCGTAGTGTTTCTATTCGTGTAAGTAAAGCAAGGAAAATGGTATGTGCTCACAGGAAGGAAATAAAATTATTTAAGCACCTATCTCATGTCACTGCCAGGGATGATAGCCCAGGGCTGTTAGCTACAGACAGACATTTCAGCTGTCTCCGCAAACAGCAGCTATAGGAGAAGGAAGCAATTTTTAGCCTGACTACCTCTGCTGAAGAGTCAGGATTCTTTGGGGGGGCGGGGCAGGGAGCGGTGGTAGGGGAATTGCAAGCTCTACCTTCTGTTTTTAAGACTAAACTGTCCCTTCATATGTAGCTGCATAAACAAAACACCAGATCCAAAGGAAGCTGCTTCTCTGTAGGAGGATAGCCAAGCAGGGGCAAAACTCCACACTGCTACTTTTGAAAGTGTTAAAACTTTTCTCTCTCCTACAATGCAAATGTTTGCTCTTGCAGTCTGCCTACTCAACACATGACTGCTGCTGAAATCAAACT
Organism: Balaeniceps rex; assembly: GCA_013401315.1. Lineage (NCBI taxonomy): Eukaryota > Metazoa > Chordata > Aves > Pelecaniformes > Balaenicipitidae > Balaeniceps > Balaeniceps rex. The sequence continues at coordinate 96,076 of VYZW01033374.1, forward strand.
CCAGGCAGCGTGGCTTAGCACGAGAGTTTTCCACTCCCGTGAGTGATGCAGAAAGAACGGGTGCAAGGTTCCCTTTAATAGGACAGGAGTGCTGAGCTGCAGGGTAAGCACCACTAGCGTTACTGCTGATGTTACACAAGCCCCGTGAAGGTGATGTGGCAAGCTGGCTACTTCTGTGCAATAGAGACCATGCTAGAGCTGGAGCAGGCACCACCAGTGAAGAGTCAGACCACGGCCTAGTGAACAACACAGGTGCTCCTGCTGCTGGAAGGAGAGCCCTCGCACTGCCAGCCTCTTCCTTCCCTACCTTCCATGCAGCAGCACGGTCAGCCAGCCATGAAGCCTGCAGAAAGACAGGCGTGTGGGAGCAGCACGGGACCTTTGTAAGGCATCTTACAGCTGAGAATCCACTGAATAACGACTTTTCCTTGTAAAATTCTTTACATTCCAGGGAAAAAGCTAAACATATGAAATAAGATGAAATATTTTCATTTTTCCAAGTAAGGAATTCTTCAGTCTGAATTCAGAGCTAAGCGATTACACAGTCCATTTAAAGAATGAAGGGTTGTATAGGGAATACTCACCACTAGAGGACAAGCTTTATAGATCTATAGCGGTAAACCTAAGGAAATTCTTCTCCAATGTCTGTCAGCAATGAGTTTGTGCCACGACAATTTAAAACTGCTTTAAGTGACTATTGCCTTTCAGCTCGTTTGAGCTCTGGCATCGTGAAACTACAAAAAGAGACGCCGGGTTTCCCTGCCCCGCACCCAGCTTAGCCAGTGGTACCACTCACTCCTCCGCTCCCCCGGGATGGATCACGGCTGCTCTCCGGAGCCTTCGGTGGCCACTGGTCGCCACCTGCCGGACCCCCGCCGTGCTCGGCTGCTGCTCAAACGCGGAGCCCCTCTTGCCTCTTGCCAACATCACGGTAGCTGGCTTATTCCCCAAGAATAACAGAAAGGCGCAGTACCTGAATGCTACGCAGAAAGTAAGCAATTTGGCATGAACTACAGCAGCAACAGCAGTGGTAAGTTATCAGTGGTCACACGGCATGTCACCAAAGCCTGGCACGGTACGTGGAAAGATTCCCATGGGCGGTGAGTCTGATCTGTATTGTTTTATGCTGGACAGAACTAAAAACTTCTGTGGTCCATTTTTTCAAAGTGTCTCAACAAGAACCAATTTTAAACATGTGTCCAGACACTGCCTTCTATTCATAGACTTTGCTTTACCACAGAAACCGCTCTTGTCTTGGAACACAGAAATATTATCCCTGTTGAATATAGCCAACATATGCTTTGCAAAAAGAAATTGTAATTACCCGATCTCTGGCGGTATCTCCACAGAAGGAGAAACCAAAGGCAGGCAACTGGGAAGCAACGTGGAGTCTCCTGAGAATAAAAACTGCACCACCAGCTGCTACTTACAATGACAGCTAAAACCAAAATATAGAAGTGCTGGGTTTTACGTTTTGGTTTTATATAAAGGGAAAAGAGGATGTTGTGACCTCTTCCTCCAAGAGCATTTTCATTTGCAGGAGCTCGGGCCTTGAACTCCTTCCTACTTTCCTGTCAGCAGCAGCTCTTTAGCCACCTGTAGTTCCTGTTGACCTGCTCGCAGTGGTGGGGACTACACCTCATCCAGGCTCCCTTTCCCACCAAAGGTTGAACGAGATGATCTTTCGAGGTCCCTTCCAACCTGGGCTGTTCTGTGGTTCTGTGAAAGCAGGCTCACTAGCAAAATAGATGGAGAAAAGCAAGTACAGCCACAACAGCTGATAATATCCCTTACTGAATTGGACTAAAAATACAGCAGAAAACAAAATCAATCAGTCAAACTGTTCAAAAGTAATCAGAGTGGTAGTGTGGCTGCCACAAATCAGGTATAGGCTGGACGGTGTTTGCCAGACCTTCCTGCCTGAGTATGTGGCCCGTGGAGTTCAACTGTATAAAAAGAAGTTCATTGCTCCCTAAAGACTCAGAGCTATGGCCATCTTTTCCTCCACCTCCTTTCTCTCCCATGTTTGTTTTACCAGAAGTAACTGAAACTTACCCGGGCTTTTTTTTGTCTTGTAATCATTTGAAGTGTTCCCTCAGGCCTATTTGCTGCAGGAGTTAAGGTATTACTGAGATCAAACAATATGAAATCCTTAGAGCTGTGAAAATACAGGATTTCCTGCCTCAGAGCTACTAAACCCTACTCTTTAACTCTACTAAGGAAGCACAGAGCTACGATAAAACCCCATGCCCAGGGACTGGAAAAAGCAACAGGCATCTGTGTGAAGAATATATTGCATTGGTATGGTCGGAAGGTACCAGAAATGTTCCCTTTGAAACGTAACAGTACGAGTCCCTCAGTCTACCACTTAGCTTTAGAAAGGCCCATGTTTAAAATGCAACTGTTTGCATGCAACACATCAGGTAAAATGTGTCTTCAATTTGCTGTGAGGCAAGATTTTCCTACTAGCTATATATAGATCGTAACTTCCTTTTCAAAACCTACGAGAACAAATGAAAAAAGCGCAGAGGTTAGTTTGTGTGTGCTGCTGACGCTGCAGACGATTTGCTCCTCGGTCAGAGTTTCCTAGGTCTCTCCGCTGAGATGGAAAGAAAGGGATGTGGTGGTGGACACTGCATCAGAGGAGCCCCCACACCACCAAGTGCTCCCCTGCCCTCCTGGGGCACACGTATCATGGGAACGCAAAGGCGGAGAAGGGAAAGCGGCATGGCCTGCTAACAAAGCGCGAGTCAAAAGGTGGAGAGTGGGAGCACAGCGGAGAGCTGACATTGTTTGGGGCAGAGCTGGGAGCTAGGAGGGGAAAGCACAGCAAAGCCTTAGTCCGGGAGCCTCAACAGGGAGAGGTAGCTCGACCAGCGCGGATGTGGGGGAGAGCACAAACATCCTGCCCAGGAAAGCAGCAGAACGGGGCGACGGTGGTGTGGAAGGAGGAAGGAAGGGAAATTCCCAGTTACAGGCGCGGGGCAGGGAAGGTTGTCAGCTGTGAAAGCGGGAGAGGGCTTGACAGGATGTCACGGGAGAGGGTACGAACAAAATTACCATCTACCGAAAAGGTCAGGGAGCATGAGAACGTAGTGCTGATCAGATGGGGGTTTGGTTTACATGCACAGATCCGAGCAATTTCCATGAAGCTGGAAGAGTAGAATAAATCAATTTTAAAATCAGATTGTTATAACCCCCTACGTCTGACCTGCGTAACGGGGACCACCATTTCACTGCTGGCAATTCCAGCAACCCAGTAACTTCTGTTTCAGCTAAATCATGTACACAGCCGTCCATCCATGCTGAAATGCTTCAGGTCGTAACAGCCCTGCTTTATTCTTCGCTAATTACTTACTCTTCATTAGTTACCTCTGCGGTTACAATAGGAAGAAAATTGCCATGGTCATTTACTGTATGGCAGCGCAGTGGATGGAGATGATGGTAAGGAGCTGGAAAGGGGTAAGGGAAGGAGGGTGTGTGTGGAGAGCAGTTTTGACGACTGAGATGTGAGCTTTCAAAGGACAGAAAAAAGAAAGGAAGAGTTTCACAGAGAGCACAGCCAATCAAGACAGAGCTTGGTCTCAACAGGAAGGAGGCAAAAGATGATGTGGTACTTCACATTCTTGTTCTGGGAGTTGACAGTGTTCCTGCACTCAAACAGCTTCAGCTGATCTCATCAAATACTTTTGGCTGTATTAAAATAGTTGAGATTGTATACCAGAAAACCTCCTAAAGAGTCTTTAGGAAAGGAAGATGGGAAAAACATATCCAGTAACGCCTCGCAGACCATGGAAACAGTCAAGAGGGAAAAACTAACCTGAAAACAAAACACCTCCCCGCAAACCCCTCTTTAGTCTCAGACATCAGCTATGAAAATCTCAGGTCGCACTGGCAGCAAGCACGCCAGCCCCTCTTCCTGCTCTGATTTCCTGTAGGGTAGCGGGGAGCTCCGCTTCGTTGTGACAGAGCCAGAAACCTTAAGATAATGAATAAGCTGAATATGGTACACTAAGTACTTAAAAACCCCAGAATTTTTGGCCTCTCTTAGCGGTATTTGGAGTAGCTGTTACCTTTAACAACTTCTTGTGGTCTGCTAATGCATGCAGCATGCGACTTGCAGTCTGTTCGAGTTGACGGCAGTAAACGCTTTGCAGCGCTCCCCATCCCGCTCAGCTTGTGCCACGTTTTCCTTGTTTGCTCGCTTTTGGCTTCTTCCCTTCCCATTAGTTACTGGGAAACACTGTCGTCGTTGCGGGCAGTTTATGAGGCCGTCCTGTCCGCACCCGTAGCAATTCCCAAAGCGATTTGCAAAATGCATCAGGTTATGTTTTTATGCATTGCAAATCTATCAGAGGTACCCATTAACCACAGAATTTTAAAAGTATACATCTGGCGTAACTACCACATCAATTTACTGCAGATTAACTCTACTAAGCAAATCGAGTGGATAGTTAAACTCTATAGGGACTGGGGTGAAATCCTACTTATGCAGTTCAAACTAATTTAACAATTTATCTTTGCTACGAAAGCAGCGAAGATCTACTTACCCCAATGACTGTACAGCATGCCATGCAACGCTGCAGCTTAAGCCCATCGCTTTTGCCTCTCCAAAATGAGACTTTTTATCTTAAAATCGTGTCAATCTCTCAGGCTTTTCTTCAGGAGGATTCCTGCTGCGTCACCATCCGTTTCACCCACACATTTGTGCAGGTTAACAACTGTCATACACTTAAGGACTCCTCAGCAAAGGTGGCAGGAAAAAGGTCACAAAGGCACAACTTTAATATTCACACTTGGAAATGCACATTAGCCTCTGTTCAGCGACTCCTTCAGTCACCACCTGAAGAGGCAAGAACTTCTTCAATCTCACAGGCAGACACATGGATCCCTCCCTGGGTCTGGAAGTGCTGCGGGGCGACAGGGGAGACATCGGTGCCCGCGGGGGCCCAAAGGACGGCACCAAAGCTCGGACCTAGAAGCGCTGGGTGCCATCTGCTACGCAGTCACTGACAGTAAAGTGCCTCCACACCTCTGAGAAGAGGTAGAGCAGGAAGCCCGAGGCTTTGGCCAGGACAGACACAGCAACGTGACACTTTCCGATGGTAACCCCGGGGAAACCTACTCACTCCCTTCAATTCAACTGCAAAGACACCCCAGCACAAGGAGCAAGCCATGATGACAGCCACGGCCCAGGCCCAACAACTGCTTTTTGTGGAGGACAAAAAACCAAGAGGGGGAGGATAGGACCATCTGCAGCAGGAATGCAAATTTCAGCAACCTCAAGAAATTTCACAGGTTACAAGTACCTCACCAAAACTCAATTCAGGGGGAAAAATACTTAGACTTGATTAAAATTCACTTATTTACATAGCCTGAACTTTAAAGTATGTGCGACTGAAGTCCCCTTGTCATTAAGCAAACGCACACTGGCAGGTTTTGCATCTTCTAGTTCTAGTTTGAACCGTAAAAAGCCAAGATGCTATTAAAAAGACTGTTCTATAGAAATTCCTCCCCCCCTTCGCCCAAAGTAATTGCTGGATTATTAAAGACAGAACATAAGCGATGTTTCAATTGTTTTCTTCTTAAGGAGAGGCTCCTTCTGGCTCAGCCATCCCAGCTGTGCTCCAGCACTTCCGCTCGCAGTTTTGTCTCAGACCCAGAGAGGGCAGAGCAGCGCACAGGAACCGCGGCGAAACATCCCCAATGCTACCATCAGGGCCGCGTTTGCCATTGCTGGCAACGTGTATAAAAAACGAACACGACAAGACAACATTTGATAAAGTCATTTTAATGGAAAATGTAAAACCCCTTTCAACTTCAATGTACAAAGCATGTGTAACACTTGCACTTTTAACAAATTAAAGCAAGCCAATGTTTTAAAAAAATACATCATTGAATGTATATATGTATATATTTACATAGCATATTAAGTTTAATATTTAGCTTTAAAAGTTCACATAAATTTTACCAAAATGAGACAATTTTTAAATAAATTACACCTTTTGAAAACGTTTAATTGTACACTGAATAGCTTCAATAAAATACTGAAGTGTCTGTATTTAATATCTACTTTATATACTTTATATTTTACAAAGTTTACAATTATTTGGCAGTAATTTTCAGATTATGACATGACTGCTGTGCGGACTCAGCAAGATCCCAAATGCAGGCAATAGCTGGTGTTTGTGTCCTACTCTCACAGTAACTGTCTCAATGTAGTGAAAAATATCTGAATTATTTTAGCAAACTGTACAAGTCACATTTACATTTGATCAACAATATAGCATAGAATTTTGTGGTTTTTTTCCAAAAATAAATACATCATCTTAAATCTTTGACATTTCACAAACTCCATGTACATTATAATACAGGACAGCAGAACGCTGCTCAATTGTTTGCAAGTCTAACATGTAATCACAGTGGCTGTGATATGAAGCTCTACCGTTGCAGTGTCATTAACAAGGAAATACGATGACTACGTTTTCTTGGCACTGATGGTTTGTGAAGCTTAAATTAGTGTGCATACTGTTCATATATTAGAAAAAATAACCTCCGTTTGATGTTAACACAAAAAAGCAGAGCGCGCCTAGTTTTCATCCATGTCTTCCATTTCACCTTCATGAATCTTCAAAGCTCTCACCATTTCTTTAACTGCATGATATAAGATATTTTTAACCTGCAAGAACAGCAGACACGTTTTAGTAAGGCCTATGACTGGGGAACTCTTCAAAGTCACTGAGCCCTAAACCTAGTGGATGGAAAAAAAACCAAGGGAAGGCTATACCAAGCCAGCGCAAAAGGCAACACCTTTTTACACGTTTTAAAACGTAATGTGAAATAAACAAACCCAGCAACTCAAGGGAGAGTCATTTGCACCCCTGGCATTCACGCGGCTGCTCATTGTTATTCTGTGTGAACAGCAGTGAGGAAGTAGCTCCACGCACCGCTCCGCATTTCGATGAGCCTGAGCACGCCCTGCCTTCGCAACACCTTCCAGAGCAGAATTCATTTCCTACCTGCAGTTTATCATCATAATTGATTTCTTCCTTTGACAGCCTCAGCTCCTGCGTTAAGTGAAATGACTGTACAAGATGTTCTGGAGACACAAAGTCTTCAGTTACTTGAACGCAGCTGTGAAAATTTTGCACCTATCCAAAATAACAAGAAGAGACTGATAATTAGTATTTTGGGGTTATTCTTTGGCAGAGATACCTGAGAAAGAGTGGGCCTTGAGATGTCTTAAACCACAGGCTTATCAGACTACAGGGCGGCTTTATACGTTTCATGCAGAGAGCAATTAAGTGCATTCGACTATCTAAGCTTCTGGCAAAAGGTACACTTTGAACAATGCACGTCTGCCTGCGTGCCAGTGCTGCTTCTCGTAGTCGGCTCTAACATTAATTCTACATACTCTGATGTGTTATTCCACCCCATACCAGCTGCACAGGCACTGCTGCTGTGTACTACTACTGCACAGCCGTTTCCAGACAGCTGCGCAGGCGCCGACACCACAGACCAACTCCGCAGCAGCCTTGCCCTGCAAGACCCAGCTCCTCGGGCCACGTAGACACGCTGGAAGCTTGCACCCACACTCTGCCAGGCACAACTTGCCACGTTTGCTGAAGAGTAATTGCAGGTGGAAATACTTAAAAGAAAAAAAGCCATGAACAAAGAGGCAGGTTCGGGGGCGGGGAGGCAAGCGCTTTCTGTTTTCTCTAAACACCTCTTCTTACTGACAAGAGGTAACTACTGAGAGAAATGGACACCATCACCTGCCACCCAGGTCGTACGTGCAGGACAGAGGAAAGGAAAAAATGCTTCCTGGTTGTGACCTGACTACCAACTCCGGTTTGTCCTCTTCAGAAACCTACAGCGTCACATTTTCACCCCTAAACCCTTACAAATTACACTGTTTCTTCCTCAGGTCAAAAACCTCGTTTCCCCAAATTCTAACTGCTGATAAAGTTGTGCAACATCAATTCTGCAAACTTACCAAAGCCTGGGGGGTGGGGAGGGAGCGCCTTTGCCATCCTGGCAAACAAACAGTCCCACCCTGCTCCCTACTGAAGATCTGCCTGTTTTAAGCTCGAGCGTAGCAAAATCCAGAGTTTTTTAATGCATGCTCTAAAATTTCTATTGTGATTACTTGACATTCAAAAAACCTTTGGGGCCTACACAGTTGAGCAGTACATGGAAAAAATTATTTTTTTTCTTCAAAAACACTGCCCAAGTCTGATTTTATAAGGTTAGCTTGCCCCTTTACAGGTGAAATCCCAGAGGTTAACCCCTAGCTCAGCACTAGTGCTGTATGTGGGGTTTCTGCAGCCTCACAATCATCAAGGACAATGCAGTGCCGGTCCCTCCTGCAGATTAATCGAAAGAGAAACCATTCTGGAGATGAAGAGAGTTTGTTGATGCCACAGAGTTTGCAAGCAGCAGAAAGCCAGGAACAAGGAAACAGCTGCAGAAGTGCCACCGCCAGGCTCCCACCAGCGCTCGGGGAATTTCCTAGAGCTTCGGCTGAAACGTCGCTGCGCTGCGCAGCCAGGCTGCCTGCCTCTCTTCCGTCGTAGGCTTCTCACCTGTTTCAAGTCTCTACCTGCCCTTGTTTTCCTTTCCACCCCATGCAAATCCCACAGCACTCTCTCACTTTCTCCTCGCTGAGACAAGATTTTACCGATTCCCTCACCCTCCACTGCAGAACATGCAGTATTTGTTGCCCTTAGATCTTTCATTCTGCTGCGCCTTAAACCTCCTTCCCTCGCAGGGCCTGTCTCATCCGTGTGCAAGTCTTTGGGGGGAAGACAGATTGTACCCAGCCAGTCTGGTACTTAACATGGGAATGCCCTGCCAACAGCCCATAGGCAGTTCTATTTATAATATTTATAATACAAGCTGATACAATGACACACACAAATAAATATGTTTAGCAACAATTCCCCTGAGGTTCGCAGGGCGAGGACTACAGCACTCCCACAGCTGTGCCAGTTCCAGCTGAACCGAGAGAACAGCTTCGCCCCCAGCCCACACAGAGCAGAGGTTTTTCAGCAAGGCCCGGGAGACGGGTGGAGCGTCGGAAAAGCCTCAGACCTGGGCCAGGAAAGGTGAGCGGGCAGGGAGGAAAGGGCCGTCCACTCCCACGGCCGCACAGCTGTCTCCCTCCTGTCTTACGCAGAGGATCAGCCATTTCCTGCACGGCTCAGCTCCGGGGCCAGCGCTCAGCCCAGCAGCTGTACATACGCAACTCCCAGACCTTTATCCTACATCCTTATCGTAACATCGCCAGGATGTCACATTACCTCCAGCATGTTATTTTACAATATATAATCCTGCTGTTAAATCAAGATAATACCACTATAAAAGCCAACATTATAATAACCTGCTCTACTATGAACAAGTTTTGCAGGTAGCCTGAACAACACATTTCAATCAATGACTCAAGTATTTCTAGCTTTTAATTTATCACCAAAATATTTTACAGATTTGGAATCACCAAATTAAAACCAGGGAGGGCATCCCTAGAGGACGACTGTGATAGAGGATGACCCAGAGCGGAGCAGCAGAAAGAGCAAATCATTCAAAAGAACAGTCAACTCCCCCTTTTTTTAGCTGGGGAAGTTTCCAAGGAGGGCTGAGGGCTCCCTGTTAGAAGTGCCAGACACACAACAAGGGCCAGACATTAGCAAAGCGCAGGCGACACTTCTGAGCTCCCCTACTCGCACAGCCAAGAAGAAAGGAGATACAATCCTACACTACATCACTCACAGGACATTCAGGGAAGCATGTGCAGAGGAGAGGAGTCCAACGCTGTATCTATTTCTGGTTTCCCCCTCCGAAAGAGCAATTCCCTCCAGGAGAGGTGCTGACAAGGCTACTCCGACCGTCACAGCTCACACGAGAGGCTCTCCCTCTCCCTCCCGCCCCACCACTGGAACAGTTTGACTTTGCCTACTGAAATGATCACAAGGGGGATGTGACTGCAAGTACACAGGGAGGAGGGGGAAACCTGGGAAGCAAGAGGAATGCTTTATGCTACCATAAAATGCTAAGGACAAGCTACTTTAAAAGCTAGACATGAATCCATAGAAGCTGGAAAAAAAAAAACCCAAACAGGATATATAGAAGAAATACACACAACCTCCTCCGTGTTAGAGCAGTAAAATTCCAGACCAGCATGTCAGAAGCAGCAGTGTGACAACAATCCTAACTGGCTCCAGGGTGGAAGGTCACTACACTATGCAGTGACCACAGGCAGCCAGGCTCCCTAACTCCATCTCTCAGCCTGATTTCCTCTGCTCCACAACATTACTGACGAGCAAATAAAAATGTTGATTTACCACCAAATTTAGTATCAACTCTCATCCAGTTTTAATTATTGAAGATTCATGATGTGCATGTAAATCTGAAACACTTAACATGTAAACTTAACGCGGTATGTGTTCTTGTTCAGACTTATTTTTAAGTGTTTAAATGCGCTTTGTATACATGAAGTGTTGGTGCTGATCCCTAAGGTCAGTATTTATGCATCTCTACATAGAGAGTACTATACACGTACATGAAAGAACACGATGCTTTCATTTCCTCCTACATGGCAGATTCACAGGAACTTCTTACTGAAGATGAAAAGGTTCTCAGCTTCACCCACTAAGGTTTAAAAACACCACGTTATTAACTCCTTGGTGCCAGAAGCTAGAACATTACCACTTCAAAAGCAATCTGGAGTTTAAAGCCAAGGAGATAAAGATAAGAGTGGTCTTATTTTTGGTCCTTAAACCTATGAACTGCAGGGAAGCCTGGAACAGTCCCACTACTTTGGGTTTTATATTCTGTATGCCTTTATATAATGCCACACGCTACATAAAACAGATTTCCCATCATGTTTGTTATTTTCTGTGGGTTCCCTTTTCACTCTTGTATCTGGGATATCTCCCTTGCTTTGAGAGATCAGAGTAAGGTTACTGGAGGATGCAATACAAATCTTATCAACTCTGGGAGTCCTAACTGCTTTAGCCTAACAGGAGCTAAGAATAGCAACAATGCCAGACGTTCCTTCACTTTGTGAAGCAACATCAAGCCCTGGAGACATCGTACAGGGAAAGGCAACCTACAACAACCAAGATTTGGTCACCGGGGTTGGGTTTGCCNACACATCTACAGACTCACTGGAATGACAAATGATTCTAGCCTGGGTAAGGTACCTGTTGTTTTTAATGCCCCAGCAACTGACATAGGTGTTACGTCCCTAATCTGTCTGCTGGCTGTCATCACTACAACCCAGTCATTTTTTTCCACAGAGAAAACCCTACTGCCCTGCTCATGGTGACGTGGCAAGCCATTGCTGCTTTGCCCAGAAGAGGCAGCGGTTGGAAGCTGATTTGCAGATCAGAAACCAAACAGCATCTTCTTCAGTAAGGCCTGGCCTCGCCTCGCTTGAACCCGGGTGGAGATCAAGGATAAATATTTAACAGCAAGATGGTTTACAACCCCTACTGCAGGGTGGGGATGCTCCTCATGCCTTGATAGTCAGCTACCTAATTAGTGGTGCTTGACAGCTGGCCAGACAGCAAGAAAGCAGGCACCATTTCCTGTTGAAAGAGGAAAAGGTTCATGGAGTGAAGAAATAAATCTGGAACTGCCCAAAAATATGTCTAAACAATTGTGCCTTCCTCCTCTTTCCACCAAGGAGAAGCAGTTTGCAGACTGTGAGAAAGGAAAAAAAACAAAAACAAAAACACACAACCCACACCAAAAAACCAAACACCAAACAAAATGAAGTAACAAACCCTATGAGCTAGGAGAGAACTGAAGCTTGCCACAAATTCATACTGTTTCTCCAGAACTGCCCTACTGACAATACTTTTTCTCACATAACTAAGAATTAAATGAGCCCCGCTGCTGCAAAGGTGATATCACTCTTTCTGATGCTAAGGAAAGCTGCAGAAGGGACAACGATGACTCCGGGCGATTGATGTACCTTCTGTGTAAAAAGCAACTTAATGTGGAGTGGGAAAACAACCTCCAAATCCTGTTACACCCAAACTGTCTCTACAATTCTCCTACAGCTGAAGACAAAACCAATGACACCCAACATCCAGGTATTTTTATCTGCTGGGGTTGCTCTCCCTGTCTCTCCAGGGTTAGGTTAACTTTTGGTTTAGAAGAAAAAAAAAATACTAACCTGACTTTGCCATAACTAACACAAGTTTATTTAGAAACTTGCGAATGAAATGGAAAGTGGAAAAAAGTGGTTAATAATAGTGTGCTCATTTTTCATTTCAAAAGAAAAAAGGAACAAGCGTTCAAGTTGCTGCATGTTAGTACTGGCTAGTCATCTATACAAGCAGATGGACCTTATTATACACTAATAGCTACCACTAAGAAAAAAAAATTAATTTGAGTACAGATGTAGTTATGTCTTTGAAAAAAAGTTATTTTATTGTGTTTATGTTATTTAATCCTGTGTGTCTTTAAACATATGTACATTACCTGATGAAGTGCTCCTGCTGGTAGAATAATAGCATCACCAAGAAACTGAATAACTGTACAGGTTTTTACTCCGTATTCTTCAAGAAGTCTTTGGCGAAGTTTTTTGTTCACATACCAACTCTGATCACGTATGGGATCATGCTCTGGTAAAACTTCTAATCCTTGCTCTTTTGCTATCTGTAAGTACAGAAAAGATCCCAAGTCACTTTCAAAAGAAGCTGAACCTTGGTAAGTTGCAAGTATACCTAACTTACGAAGCAACTCTACTGTGCTCCCAATACTCAAATGAGAATTTTAGTTAGGTATTCAAAAGAACCTCAAAGGAACTGGGAAGTCCCACTGAACTGAAGACATCTGCAGAACTCCCACTCCAGAATTT
>VYZW01033374.1:113417-164560 GCA_013401315.1 Balaeniceps rex
CTGCATAGTCTGGGTCCCAAATCTGGACGGACAAAAAATCCTGGCAGATGAGAAGCCAAGTTTAGTTTTCCTTCTGGACTACAATACTCAGGCAAGGGTAAACTTTTTAGTAAGTCCTCATATCTGGAGGAGAAAAGAAGAAGAATGTAATTGAATTTGTGTCATTACACAGAGAGAAAAAAAGACATGCAGATTGACTTAAGAATATCAAACAAACTCAAATACCTTGCTGGCATCATAGCCTTGAAATCTTCACCAGAAGGCCAATCCTTCAATTTTAGTAGAGCTGTTTCCCCATTTTTTATTTTCTGCCGTTCTGCAAGTAACATAGAAATTACTAAAAACTAACACACTGTAGACGTTTTACTTTATTCAACTAAAACATGTAACTGAACTCTTAACTTGTCTATAAAGATTTCATCCATAAAACAGGAGATAATTTTGAGACTCAAAAAGGACAGAAACCAAACTCAACTAGTTGAGGAACAGTACATTTGTTTGATTTCTCAGTCAGACCTAACTAGTATATTGGTGCATCTTTAATTCTGCAAAGGTACAAAATATGTTTCCATCACATTCTCTGGAAACAGATTACTTAGAGCTTTCTTTTTAAATTAAAGTTTCTTCAAAGCCTCAAGATCCATAAAGAATATTTTTAACTGCAGTTTCTAACATTGGCCGTGTTCAGAATCAATGGAATAATACATTTAAAGTAACGTACTTGAAACATCTTCAAAACCATCCCAGAACTCCTTGACATTGGTGTTTGAAATAATACTGTCTTTGCAATTCAAGATATCAGCTTGCTGGTTTCCAAAATCTAGGCTAATTGACTCAGCTTTCCACAGGCTAAAGTTCATTTTCTTATGCATACCAGACACTAAAACAGGCTGTAAGAAATAAAATGAAATTTAAAAAAAAAAAAAAAAAAAAAAAAAAAAAAATATTTATCTTTTAAAAANTGACAAGCTTTTGCCCACTGCTAACAATACATTCTCAAACATGGAGTTAGGCAAATTTGTCCTTTAACACAACTCCCCCAGAGTTCACGCTGATGTCACTTTGTAGACCGAACGGCTCAATACCTACCCTTCCTTGTTTCCAGCACTCTTTGAAGAGCTTCCAGTTGTTGTTATTTTTATGGTCTCTGAGCCACAAAACATGCTTATCACAGATCCACGAATACTGAATATCACTGTACAGTTTACTGCAGTCATCCTGAATACATTTTCTGTCATCCTTTGGCTCATCTTTTATTTCAGATTTTACATTTATCTTTGGTGCTTTATTTGGTGGAATCTTGTTTTCTACTACTGAAGCAATTATGTCATCAAGAATGTTTGGCATAGTCCTTCCGCTCTTGCCACTCTGTTAGAAAACAAACAAATGTATGCTTAAAACAACGTAAAAGCAAATAAAGTTAATGCAATTCCTTTTGCAGTAGAATGACAACATTTCATTACCAATTAGAAGCTTGCAGTTATCTACTTCCTTTGTAGAAAACCACATGCATTCTTACATGGAAAAAGTTAGAAATATACAGTCATTACAAAACTCAATATATTGGAACCTTCCTTTGCTTTGTCAGGTTAAGGCTTTATCTAACTTCATGGACATTTTACAAATGATCGAGATTTTCAAATCCTGATATAAAAAAACGTGCACCTTGTAAACACTTACTGCTGTTCCTGTAGAGTAAACTGGAGCAAAAGCAATACCAGCATCTGTAGAACCTAGACGCAGTTTGCCTGCTGTTGTAGTTAGTAAATCTCGTAAGGTTGAGCCCTGCTCGTTGTTCTGGGACGCAGGAGGGGAGCTTTTACAGTTTTGGGACTCCAAATTATCCTGGTCTTTCTCTTCCTTTGAATGTTTTCCAGAAGGACATTCTTTGTTCTCTAAAACAACAATAATCATTAGAAGTTTACGCTGCTGTATCACAATGCGGACATATGAACAGCAGCACCAGTATCCTGCATTTTATAGTGGTCGTAATATACTGTAGTACTAGTGCTTTATTCACCTGAAAACACACCAGAGGATGAACTAGATCCTTCAAAATGCAGTCAAACAGTGTGACCATGAAAAGGCCTTCCTCAGCATCTCAGACATGCAGCTGAGTGAGTACCTGTCGCAAATGAGAGATGCTGTAGCTGGAAATACTGCCACATTACACATGCGTTCCACTAGTGGCTCTTCCGGTAACAGATTCTGATGACACCAGGAGAAGGCATTGCAGTTTCACAATTAAAATTAAGGGGGAAAAGAACATCATCTTTGCTTTTTGTTGAACAGAAAACTCTGAATTTTTCCTAATTATTTCAATTACGTATCACTGGTGCCCCCAAAGTCACGGACATGATATGACAATTTCAAACATATACCTTTCTTTTCTTCTCTGGCTTTCTGCTCTGCAAGATCAGCTAACCAATGCAGCGGTGACTGGGATTCAGGTGGTGTTAACTTGCTGTCTGTGCTTACATCACTCCTTGGACTCGTATTACCATTTGTCTCGGACTTTTGAGGAGTATTCTGCTGTTGAGACTCAGGCATGCACAGAGAAATTTTATTACTGTGGTTAAGAACATTCTGCAAAACCTGTAAAGAACAAATTTATTTTTAAGTATATAACTTTGCTTTAATGTATTTCAAAGACAAGGCTAGCATTTAACCATCATATAGGCAAATTAAAATGCAACTGGTACTACTCAAATATAAAAATCCACAAGAACCTAAACATCTGAACAAACTGCGACGTATACATCCATTTTAGACTCACCTGAGACACACCATTCATTGCAGGGAGCTTGCCAGCTTGCGTGCTCTGCTTGCTGGTACACTGACAATGGGATTTAATTTCAAATTTTTCTCTAATATTGTGCATAGCATCTAGAAGATCTGTCAACACTAGAAGACAATTAAGAAGAAAACCATCAGCAGCTCTTCACAATACACACACTGTGATGCTAAAATGCTATCTCCAAACCTTTTTAAAATTTAAACTATTAAAAACGCTAAATTTAACACTCAAAAATACTGTAAAAAAAGACT
This sequence comes from Balaeniceps rex, assembly GCA_013401315.1. Lineage (NCBI taxonomy): Eukaryota > Metazoa > Chordata > Aves > Pelecaniformes > Balaenicipitidae > Balaeniceps > Balaeniceps rex. The sequence continues at coordinate 116,466 of VYZW01033374.1, forward strand.
GTCCAGTTTACATTAAAGATCGTGCAGAAAGAGACATGGTCTTCAATTAAATAATTGCATACTACTCTTCTGAATAATCTAATCTTTACTCTGCATTCCCATTGCATGGCACACAAGCAAGCCAGCCATTCATTATTTACTCCTCATTGTTCAACTGGTGCATCATTGCTTCATTTAATAAAACTGTCAAACTACAGACTGAAGTGAGCCACGTCTTGACAAAAAAATTAGTATGTGATCATGTAATTTAAGGATGGCAATGGGTACGCACAGAAGAACAAAACTGAGGTTATGTAGGCAGGTTTCACTATGCCATTTCCAGATGAGTGGTTCACTTCACAAATTAAAATTAAAACCAGTTTCAGTCTGGAACCTGTGCTGGGGAATGTCACAATTTGAATTTATTATGGAATCTAACCAACCTTAATTTCTACCTGAACTAACATGCAACATGCTAACAGCCCATAAAATAATGACTGGATCTGTATTTCCAGCTTAAAATAACTTGGGAATTTGCTTAACAAGTTTAAAGGCACATTTGAGTTTTCTGTTCTCTGCACTGCATCCATGCTGCCAGAACCGCACTTCTTTATAAAACTCATTTGGTTGCAAGAAAAGTCCTTAATTTTGCTGGGTTTAGGATTACTGTTCAGCTAAGGTCAGATTTATTAAGTACATTCTGGCTGGTTTACTCTGCTCTGAAAAGGTACAAAACAGTCACAAAAAACCACCCTGAATTTCTTCACTGCCTGTCCCTGAAACCCCTTCAGACGTCTGTCAGCATACTCCTCTTTCTCTCCTCATCATCTGTGCCCCTTGCTGTTAACTGCCCAGAATCACTTACTTGCCTTCCTGCAATGACTTGACACAATTTGCAGGTTTTTAAATGGAAAGTGAGAAGTTTCAAGAAACAACTCTGGCCTCTTGTCACAGAAAGACCTGGGAAAAAACACATCCTGCTTGTTTGCAGGTCTTACCAGAGCCTGGAATAATCTGTGTTGGCATCAGGTGTTTGTGGTCGTGAGGCTGTCCCTTCACACACTTCATCCAGGCATATAACTCCTTATCTGCAAAATAACATTGCCAATTGCTTTACTTCACTTACAGTGGTACACAGAGCAAGCTAACTAACATTTTTCAGATTTGTTTTAGTTAGAAATGGTTTTCTACACATACTGCAAGTCTGTCCTGGTATCCTGCACGACAAAGATTTGCATACAACAGCTACTTTTCACAATAAGGAAAAGAATAAAGAGTTTTAACAATACTGAAATCTGAAATAGCAGCATCTGTAACACAAACCCTTGCCAATAACCTCAAAGTTTTGAAGTATATTCCCTTTATTACATTTAGAGAGTTGCCAATTTAGCATAAGCCGGAATCCTGTACAGTTGCAACTGAGGCAGTGAGACGCCCTTGATGAATTCTAACACGGAAAAAAGAGACACAATTAGGCTATGGTTGTATGACCAATTTAATTTTACACAATCCATGCTCCAACTAAAAGCATCTGTCTTCAACCAGAGGAAGGCCAAACAAGCCAAAAAGATAAATTTTTAACTGAATAAATTCTCTGATTTGGCCTACCATGCAGCTGCACCCATGTTACTGGTGGCACAAAGGAGAAGGAAGTTGCATCATGGATTTATGTCAGATTAAAGCAACCATGAAACCACAACTCTGTATGTACTGGTTGAAAATAGTTTGTGGCAGCAGAGAAGGCCTAACTGGTAGGGGAAAGAGGCTATAATGTTTCAGGAAGAATGCCCCTGCCAGAAAAATATACAGTGGAAAGACAAGACAGAGAAGAATGAGAGCGAAAAATGCCTGGCCAAGCAACCGGTCACCGATCTGCTATGTGATTTTGGGGCAGAAATACTAATGCAATTTCTCTTACAACCCCCAGTCATGTATCGTATCCACTGAACTGCTAGTTTTAAGACTCTTCAAATCTTTTTACTAGTTTGCTCAGCTCTAGCAAACTGAGGAGCTGAGTACACTCTTGAGTACACAAGCTAAGGAAGCATTTAGCATGTTTCAAGCAGCATTTTCTTGCACAGTAATAGATACACGACATACCAAATGTTCCTTTCAGATAAATACTAGATTTGTTAGCTATTTTGTAGTTTTTGTAACACCTAAAACATTGAAATATGTAACTGGACACAAACACAAATCAAAAAAACAAAACAGCATATATCTACTTGAAGTATTTTATCACTGAAATGCCATAACACAGCATTCCACTTGATGGTGCCATGAACAGTCTGAAGGTAACGATGGATGCACATTCATTCATTCATGTAGTAAAGCAATGAGAGAAGTCATTAATAAATACCTGAATATGAAATATTTAAACCTCTAACATTCCTGCTGAAGCAGGGGGAAACCAGTGTATTCTCTGTTACATTTAGCAACTGTAAAAACAACTACCAGTTCCAGGAAAAATGGTGTAATATAAAGTGCTATTATATAGAGATGGGTGGGTGGTTCTGAACTTTCTAAGAGTGTGCCAAAGGAGAGATAATAGTTCACACGAATCCTACAGCATCATTAGAAATAAAGCCACAGAGAGGGAAGTTATCTTACTTCTGCTTTTGCATGTAATGTTGTGATGAACAGTAAGGAGAAAGTCTTCCCTGCTAGAAGATTGAGAAGAAGCCTGCTTCTGTATACTGCTTTTTTAAGCTTTGAAGACATTTTACTAAAATTTTCCTGGCTGGTTAACACGCACACTATAAAAAGCCTCTGACTGCATGTTCCCACTAGGGTAAATAATGTTCGGCGTATATCCCAAGCCACGTCAGATGGATGCACACACATGCACACACACAGACTTTAGCCAGTTAAGAACTGAAGCAGCCTCCAGCATTAAAGCATTAACGACTATTCTCGGTGCTGGAAAACACCAACATTAGTTCCCTAGAAACTTAGGGCTTTGATGGAAGTCTCTGGGAACATTCTATGACCGCAGTGTAGGAGGCTCTCACTGCAAGCCAAGGACAAAGTGGATGAGTCTCTCCGTTTATTAAAGATTTGCCATCTAACAGTTAAACTTTATTTTACTAACATTTCACGTCTGTGACATTATGCTGCTATGACAAACATGGAAATGCTTTTCAAAACAGCTTTATACTTGAATCAGTTCCTGGCACAGTGTTTGACCGCAGGGCTGTGCCAGGGCACAATGCCTGCCACCCAGGGGAAGGCAGCCCTTTCCAATGAGCAGCCTGAGCACCAATGTCACAGCCCAGGGCTGAATGACCAGATTGATCTTCCAAGCCATTCCTGCTTTCAATTGCAACCAGGCTGGGTCACTCAGAAATCAGAAGTTTGCAAGGCAGTCCTGTTATACTTCACTACAGACTAAACTAGACATTTCCATTAAAGCACTGGAATTAGATTAAACCGAATGTGTGTGTAGGCTGCTGGACTGTGAAACCTCCATTAACACTCATTTTAAATACTATGTGAAGTATTTTTCTCCATCTCATTTTTTTATTATTAAAAAAATAGCAGGCTGTTAAGTCAATACGACAAACCATGTACTTCTGAAGGGAGGACTCCAGAAAGCACTCAAATCAAGGCAAGTCTTAACAGCAATGAGTTACCATAAAGCAGGAGGTGTAATGGAGTGCCAGTCTCACAGCTGAAGAACAAGATTTAACCTTGAGGGGCAAGGCACAAGCAATCCAAGACAATCCATACAAAAAGACTGAAAAGCAGACACTAAAATAGCCCCCACAGCAGTTGCTTTCTGAATGACTGATTCTACATCTACTGACAAAAAAGGAGGCGAAAAAGATCTAAGAGAAACCAAAACACACAAGCAGTAATTTAATACTTTACAGAAAGGCAGTCACACTAGTAGATCAGCAGCTCTACAACAAATGCGAATAAACAGCATATACAATACTCTAGTTCATAAAGAACTGACCTCTAGAACTTTTTCTTTCCTTTGCCTTGTAACAATCTAGGCAGACCACAAATCCACATTTTTGGCAGACCCAATGAATGTTAAATAATGTGGCTTCACATGCATCACACATCTCACGGACTCCTCTCACTGCTCTCTTCCATGCAATTTTGGCTGAAATACAAAATAAGCAGAATAAAAGGACTGAAATTCAAATGCAAAGCACAGAATGAATGGTCTTTATAGATGAAGCATTCGTAATTTCCCCCTCAGACGCAACTGGATGTGGGGGGAGGAAAGCGATTCTTCATAAACAGACCATCAACATCTACCCCCTTAGTTGCATTACACAGCATTCCCATCAGTGCTAGTATCAATACACTATAAAGAAATTAAAGCGTCCAAAAAACACAGACTAAGTAATACAGAAAGAATATTCCTGCTCAACTTGAGTGGGTTGCAAATACAAAGAAGAACATCTTTAACAAACACTTTTAACCCCATGCAATGAAGAGAGCTGCCTGCCTATGGGACATGTTTAATCTCAAGGGCAGCCAAACTGGTGAGTCAGACGGGTTAAAGTTGGCAGGAGGGGAGGGAGGTGCCTGTCCTGGAGACCTGGCTAGTACTTCTGCTTTCTGCCCCCCCTCCTCCTCGTATTGCCTGGAATTAGCAGAGCCACCAGCCAGTTTAAAGCCTGTGCCCACCTGCTGTGGGCCAAAAGGACAGACTAACTGTGGCTTTGGTGGGGAGGAGGCGTCGCTGTTAGCACACGCTCTGCGGGGCCCACGCTGTCACATTATTCTCCTTTGTTTTGGGAAGGAGACATGTCAGAAACACAATGTCTCTTGGCAGGAGTCAGCACCTGGCTTGCTGCAGGCCTTGGCTTGGAGCTGGCCGCTCTGACCGGAGAGCTGGAGGCCAAGCTGGGAACCGAGGCTGCTCCAACCCCAACAGCAGCCTGGCCCTGGTCCAGCACAGCCACCAGCGCAGGGAGGAGGAAATGGGCTGGCTTACTGAGGAAGGTCCCTGCCCCTTCCCGACATACCCTCTTACAAAATAGCCTAGGAAAATCCAACGCGACTGTCCAGTGAAGTGAGCTACTCGAAAGGAAGCAATGGGTCACGATGAATGCAAACACTTGAGTAAAACTGCAGGAACACTTGAGAGCATTTGAGATTTCCTTACCATCTTTTTTCACCCAGGACATGGCTGTTTTCTCAGATGTTACTAACTGACAAAATTTATCACCTATGATATCTAGAATGTATTTAGAAGTCTCTAGATCCAGTTCATCATCTTCATAATTTTCATGTGTCCATAAACTCAGTGCTTCATCATCATACTGATCAGGAGAGGAGAAACCATCTATCCTAACCACTCCATTCTTACTAAAAGATAACCTAAAAATGAAAACAGATAGTTTAATTGCATATATCACTATATCCTGCAACTTATAATTTACTTGCTAATTTACCTTACTGCTTATGTCTTACAAGTAAGTCTTCTTTACCTTCTTTAGGATCCTCCCATCTTTCTTGGTTTAAAAATAGATCCTACTGCCAAAAATGGTTTTAAAATGAACAGTAGGGAAGCATGAAAACTAAAACTAACTTTTTAGGCACTTTTTGCATTCAGTGTACTCATCATTCTCTCTCTGTAACATTTTTTACTGCTTAAAATTGCAGGCAGGAATTTTTTAATTTGGGGAGGGAGGGGGGCAAAGCTTGGTTCCACCTATTCCTCACCTTTAATTTTCGGAGTGTCTGTGACAGCAATCACTCAGTCTGACTTATACTTTACAGATCTTTCTATCCTACTGCTCTCATGCTCAGAAAACAGGCGTTAACACTGTATTTATGTCTTTCTAGACAAATCACTAACACAAGGTAATGTTTTTGTATCCACTAATTTCTGTCCTTTAAAATAACTAAAGGCTTTCCTGTTATCCTACTCGATGCCATTCCACTAACCCTGCCTATATTTAGCCTATTTTTAAGCAGTAACAATTAATTATTCCATCTTGCATAATACAGGATAAGTCATTATACATATGTGATTATTATAATAGTTAAGGAATTTTACAGCAATGCCAGTAAAATAGTCCTGAATTCAGAACTAAGTACCAAAACCAATACTCAGATGTGTATTTAATGAACAAGAAGAAATGATGAATTTTCAGTTACAATGACTTCCAACAGTGGCGCAAACTGCGTTTACAATTCAAGCCCTACTATCTAAACACAATGAAAATAACTGCTGTAAATTTACCACAATATATTCAAAACATTCAAATTTTTAAATTCCATAACTGTGTTTTTCAATGTTGGCAAAACTTTATCACTGATGTTCTCTCCTTTATACAGGAGAAAACCCCCAAAACTCCAACTTTGTCACATTAGGAAGCAAATATTCTTACGCAGAATGTATTCCAAGTCCAACCTTGAAATGAATCCCGTAGGACTACCAGGTCTTGTAACTAAAACTTCATTATAAAAAAATTAAACCCAATCTAGGGAACAATTTCCTGTCCGAAACAAGTTGGATATATACTGACAGCCCACGTGCAAATTAAAGCTGTTTTGTTCTGTCTCGATAGCTGTTCTGCCTGCGCCACGTACGCTATGCTGCATCTTGAGAAACTTTCTTCCTCACTTGTGAGTTTTCTCTGATTGGCCATTAAATGTTAAAAACGAGATCACAACTCCTCTGTCCTCAGAAAACTCCCAGAAAACCCTGAGCAGCATTCCCACCATATACTGGCATAAGAACAATTACGAATTAGTGCAACTCTGTGGTTATACAACTTGTCCAGAATAACTGAAGCTTGCCTTTTGAAAATCCCACTTCAAATGTCAGACACCCGTGTAATGGTGATATGCTGTATTTTCTGCTTGCCTAAGGTACACTAGGCAGCTGTTCTGATGTCTTTGCTATAAAGCTTTAAACAGCAATGAAGTCAATCCACAAAAGAAGAAATACAAATGTAAATACTGTTAAATTAGACGGTGTCTTTTATCAGGCAGACTGACTGAGCCAGAAAAATCAGACAAGCTTTCGAACGTGCAAGTCCTTTGTCAGTATTATTTTTGAAAGTTAAAACTCCACATTGTCAGGAAATAGCCGTACTTACCGCCGAAAGTAGTAAAATCTACAAAATACTGGTGAGTGAGTTGGTTCTTCTCCTTTCTTACTTCTTATTAACCTACATTCTCTGCATTTTTGCAAATTTGGTCCTATTTCAGAGCAAGAATCATCCTGCAAAAAGGACTCTCCCGTTTGCTTCAGCTTCTTTACTTTGCGCCAGTCTTTTAGCACTGAGCGAGGTATACCAGCTGCAAAAGGAAGAAGAGTTTCAGATGAAGTACTGGCAACCCTTGTTTGCAGAACCCAGTCACATCAGTCAGTGCTTAACATTTCTGAGTTTGTTACCTGCGTAACATATTTCATTATTACTTCCACTTGTCTGCCTGTCAGCACTGAAGTTTAAAAAGCATAGCTACCAATTAGACTTATGCAGGCAGGAGCACAGTTAACTACCTGCTGAGCTACCAGGAATACCTAGGACACTGCATTTTCCTTTATATTAGGTGTATTGTTCACCAAATATTCCACTAAAACCATCTTCAGACTCTCCTTCTTACAAAACAAGCAAAGAAATACAATACCCCAAGAAAGAAAGGTCTGAATTCTGTTTCAAGTGAAGATGTATGCAAAAAAGGCAACAATTTAATGAATAAAAGCAGAGCTTTAAAAAAAAAAAAAAATCCTACTTCTTCAAAATTCATTTTTTGCTGAGGGTTCCAGATATGATTACAGAAGAGCAGCTCTATTCACATGTAACTCATCTGAACTTAATGAAAAATATCTGGCGTAAGGAAGAACAGAATCCATTTATTCTCTGTCAAGTTTGTTGGCTTTGTAAGGCTAAAAAGTACAATTCTATTTTCAATATGAGAGTCAGCAGATCCGACACCAAGTAACATGAGGAGCAAATCTATTGAGTAGTATGTGCAATTTTCACATACACATTCTGAAACTGAATCATGCTGCTGTTTAACCAGGAATTCATTTTAATGACTTTTAAAAGTGGCACCAGTTTTATTTGCAAATAGATAGGAGCATCTGTCATTTCATCTACCACTACTCTTTAAAGTTCATGTCCTGTAAATAGGGACCTGATGTAGGATGATGGAGAGGTCATGGTGCTAACTTTGGACTTGGCACCTGGGTTCAAATCTGTATTTTGCCAGAGATGACTTGTGCAAACTTTGCACGTGACAGACTGCCTATGCCTCAGTTTATGGCCTACAAAACGCACTCCCAACTCATCCAAGGAGCATGATGGTAACTGGATTAAAACTTGAGAGTAGGGAAGGCCAAAGCACAGGTTTGCTAGTCCAAAACAATGTTTTCTGCGTTAGAACCAGAGATCCTGGTAGTCGTCTGGGAGCTGCTAGAATTCAAGCTCTGCAGGCAGGAACTTGGAAGACCCCCAACGCTTGCAGGACTGTAAAATGCCTTGCTTTGCAGCAGGGAGCCTTGCAGCCTGGAGCTTTGAGTGCTCTGGCTAGCACACAGGCTCCCAGGGCTTTCCGAAATGGCATGGGGACAAAGCAGTTTTCAAGCCTAGCAGCATCCAGATACCACCCATGTTGCAAAACTGCCACCAAGCTCCTGATCTTGAAGCACAGTTATCTTAAGCCGCCCACGGGGAGCCCAAGCAGCTGTCCCACAGGGACCCGTGCTTTCCTGAAAGCTCCTCAAGGTTGATACATTTTTGTATAAATCTTTGTGGAAAGTCCTTTTCGTAAGAAAATCTCTGATCAGCTCTCTCTCAGAAATGATAAGGAAGCTCCCCCAAGATAAACTGACAGGAGTAGCAGAAACGCTCACCTATTTAATGGGTCAAGTCGGAGAAACTGACAGAAGGACCCCAGGTCTATTAAGATTTCAAGAGACGATGGCAAGCACAAGAAGTTGCTACCACAGGACAGGCCCAACCTGTTAATGTGCAGGACGCAGCCTGTGCGATGCACAACAGAATGTAATACCAACTCCTACCCACTTCCCGACCTAAGTTCCATGAAACAGTTCCATAATGTATTATCATGTATCACTTTCATACTCAGTACCACCAGCCAAAACAAAAAGTGACTTCCCTGAACTCAGGTAAGCAATCCTTCTACAACAAACCTACAAAAAAATCTTTTGCAACACTACAAAGGTCATAAAGACCTAACATGTTACACATACATATTTACAGTTCACTTTAAGAAGTGAAACCAAGAAAGATTTTATAGCCATGTTCTCCTTGATCTTCTCTTTAGTTGGGGGGATACTACTATCACTAGACCCAAGCCAGAATACCTCAGACTTCAACACTTCCAGCACCCAGTACAACTTAGGCATCAAGTACTCTCAGATAGCGTAAGAGTAACTTTATACAGTAGGCAGTGAAAAGACAGAGAATGTAATTACAGGGAGCAGTACTCATTTTCTTACTACCTGTACTTAAAAATTCTTTCAAAAAGTAATTTACTGGTAGACTTTCTCATACTCAACCAGAACAAAGACAATAGTCCTTGGAGAAGAATAAATTGGGATAAAAAAATAAGGTAAGTTCTTCAATAAAATCCCTCATGTTGGCAGACCAGTTTCTCTTTTCAGATAAATCTAGTTACAGTCTGCTATATGATACAGCATTATGTTTAAATTGAAATTTGTATTTCCCTAAATGTCTTTATTCCTTAAACAAGAGGGATGTTAACACCATGTAATACACATGCTAGTTAAAGAGTATGAAATGACTCTCCCTCAAACCTTTCATTAAATTACCCAAATCACAACAGAGTGGCATCAGGCTCTCAAGGAACTGCCTCTGGCTTCCTGATCAAAGGATGAATTAAAGTTCAACAATAGAGAATCTCTCCCTCCAGTAACGCTCTAAAAATAAATGCATTAGATCTTTTAAAATATGTATGTATCTCTCCCTCTCTTTCTCTCAATACAAGTGGCACAACTATGTGCACCAGTCTGTTGAGTTCTGATGGACAGCATAAACCAGTTTGCTTACTGCTCATTTTTAGGCCAAGAACCAGTTTGTTAACACATATATACAAAATGCTGAATTTCTTAAACCAGGATATTTCAAATGGCCTCAAGACAGATAAATCTGGACCTACTCATTTACACAAGCATGCTTTTTAACTCTCTTCCCAGCTATCGTGCATGACAAACCCTCCAGGATTAACACTGTTAGACTTCACATTAGTCTGTCTCTTCCAAATCGGATTAATATACTCACTGCTGTTACTGCTGCTCTGTAACTTCAGCTTGCTTTTTTCTTTGGCACTCCTGCTAAGAACACCATTCGGTTTTACTTCTTCCTCTGTGTCACCCTTTTTTTTCTGCAAATCATTTTGTTTCTTTTTGTAAGTTGGCTTGGGCTGTCGTTTAGTCCTTTGCTCTGACTTGCTCTCGCTTTCATCAGAGTCTCCGCTTTCAGAGCCAGACTCATAAGTTCGTTTTGCTTTTCTCCGAGGGTGCTTATCTTCCTTCGCAAACTTATCTGCCAAGATTTTACTATCTATGTTATTTTGCAAATCATTTGATGTAGAAGCTATTAAATTGACAGTACATGGCTTAATAATTTCTGAAACACTGTTCCCTGAATTCTCTTTTTTATTAGTGTTTTTATCTTCCTCTGAATGTCTTGTTAGCCAAGCCTTTTTCAGTTTAGTGTGGTAGTTTGGCTGACTCGTCTGGGAAGTTTGCCCACTGCCTACAGAGTTTGCTTTGTTTATTGTATTACAGACGATAGCACTGTCTAGGGAGAGAGAGGTTGAAAATGTCTGATTTTTCACAGAGTTGGACTCGGTCTCACTGGTGTTACTACTTTTAAACTGAGCTGCAGCCAAGGCTGCCTTGTGCTTTTTCAAATGGACAAAGTCGGTGGAGGTGGAGAATCCCGAGCTGGGCTGAGCAGTGCTGCCTGTCTTGCCAGCGGCGGGCGTAACCGGAGCTGGAGTGCTGACCTTGCATTCCTGGGTCTGCGCCACCGCCTGACTTGCCGCTCTCGAGGCAGTAGACTCCAGCGGCGCGCAGGCCAAGACGGTGTTCGATAAGGAGTAAGTCACTTCTGAACTACCCCAGCTTGACACGCTGGTAGTTGTTGCTGCTGATGCGGTGACATCCGTTTTGGTACTGCAGATCATAGTTGTGGTAGGGGTGACAGCACGAGGAATGCTGCCTTGCGAGACAGCTGGAAATTTCTTTTCATACTGTGTGCGAGCACTGTCTGAGTTCATGTTTGGCAGAATGATTCTTCCAGTCTCCCTGGCTTCCGCTGTTTTCAGGCAATCTGCTTGATTTGTCACAGCTGAAGATCTCTCACTAACTCGATCTTTGGAAGCAGGCTGCATTACTGGTACGCTATCGTATTTCGTGCTAGAAGGAGGACGCACAATAACAGATGCTGTAGCGGACTGTGACTTCCCACTCATTCTTTCAACATGCCAATCCACTTTTTCGTTATTTGGGGCATTACTGGACTTCCATATTTCTGATAAATTCTGTTCAGAAGTGCCCTTGTAAACAGTCTGAGCTTCCTTAGGCTCAGGTACTAAAGTTGGTGGTTTCTGCAACTCCTGTATTTTGCCACCACCAGCATTAACGGGTTGAACGGGGGTTAGAGTCGGAGGTGAAAGGCTGCTATAGCTGCTTTCCTTCTTCTCCAGGTTCTGGTGCACAGGGGGGTGAAACACGGGGGCTCTATGCAAGGCAGGCATACTGCGGAGTGTATTTGAAGATGAGATTGACAACTGAGTAGGGCTCCTGCTGTCACTTCTGAAAGAATTTACAGAGTGAGACTGCACTGACTGTGAAAGCTGCTCGGGTATCTTGCTCGCAGAGCCTTCACTCTCTGGTTGGTGCTTAATTAAAGGTGGAGGTTTTGAAAGAGAAGAAATGTAAGAGGGGAGAGACTGGGGACTAGCTACTGTTGAAGGACAATTAGTTTGCTTATCAACATATGCACTCGAAGCTTCCTTTGACGGGTACGACCTTGGCGGTTCATTTACTACACTGTTAGACAAGGTGGTGAAATAGTTACTCTGCGGCAAACTCTGTGGAACAGAATGCTTCATTTTATACAGTTCTGACACAGAGCGTTCGGCATCTTTCTCATATTTTACTGAATGGCTTTTGGGACTTGAAGATAAGGAGGTTACCCTGGAATAGTTCTCTCTCTCTCCCTCCAGTGCCTTTATTTTAGCTGTAAAAGGAGCAACTTCAATACTTTCTTGGAGTATCCGTCTGTGTTCTTCTTTGTATTTGCTCAGTCGCTCCCCAGTCTCCTGTGGTGGCCTTGGCAGCTGGTTCAACATTGGATCTGCAAAATGTCTGTGCATATGGCTCTCCTTTGCTGTCTGTGTTCTGCTTTGCTCTAGCTCCGCCTTCACTGGTGCAGTTGTAACAGAACGTAAAGGTTCAATAAACGCTTTCCTCTCCAGTTCTCTGTTTGAAAAACATTAAGCAGACACAGGTTAGTCTGAACGTAGCACAACATGCTAAACAGAAGACGTTTCTTCCCATGCTCCGGACAAAGTTATCTGTTAACACAAGATAAACTTTTCTTTATATTAGGTACAATTTTCCAAAGTCTTCAGCTAACTCAGGAACTCAAGTACCATTCCAAGTCAACAGGGCAGAGTCTGTTTTGCAGCACACAGACAAGCTTTTCTCTATCACAGGCACCCACATTTACAAATAAACTAAAAGGAAGCTAGAAGACAACATCAGCTGCTGAAATATACCCTCTCACTCAGAGTTAAACAGTAAACTTACTCTTTGTGATGCTCTACAATACTTTTGGACAACGGCGGGCTGGAATGTGTTGTCAGTTTGAGAGGCCGAAGGGGATCTGCACTGGACGGTCGCACAGGAATGTGACTCAGTAAACCAAGGCTGTCAGCTGAGGTCACCGGGGTGGGCTGGTGTAACCACGGGCTGGGAGTATTCTGTTAACACCAACCAAAATAAAAAAATGAAATCAGATTTCAAAATAATCATGGGACCACAAGAGTTACTGTATCAAGTCCTACCAATGATCAGAGTGAAGTAACATATTTCAGCATCAAATCATACACAGTAAATAAAATTTAACATTTCAAGTCACTTTTTTATCAACTGGAACATCTGACTGTACTTCCCCTGGACTTGAGGCATACAAATAGTTTACACACATTTCAGAAGCATTCTTCGAACTGTTTAATTTTCAAGTATTCACCATGAATAGTTAATTCTAGACCAGCATCTCAAGCTCATCAAAATTAGCAAACCAATGATAGTGTGACAGCACTTAACTTCAGTTACTAGTAAACAGACCATTAGCTCTGCAATGAATTGCAAGAAATACTTCTTTCAAAAGACAAATACATTCAGTATTTCTGGAAAACAATTTCATCTCCAGCTTTATAACAAATCTCAGTATAAGGGACAGAAGTATCTCTTTCCTGCATGGTTCCTCTCCTCCCCCTAACCAAATGATTATGTATGATAACCCTAATTAAGCTGCTTTATTTTGCCAGGCATTTTTATTTGGCATAATTTCATCAGCAGCACACTATTAAAACCATAAACGTATACGCCTGCCATACTTTGCAGCATGGCAAATGCACAGTACCCACAATTTTGTGCTGTGTACCTAAATACTCAAAAGGTGGGTGATACCAACTGCCTCGTTTACTCACACCGTGATAGTCTTAATTTATGAAACTGTTTTTTAATTGACTACTTGGGTAAGTTTCTATTTTCGTATCTTCTCTGAAAATTGTGTAACAGCTCTGCAGAAAAGACCAAGAGCAGCTCTCCGTCTCTCTCCCCTTTCCCTCTCTCCTCTGAGACCTGCCTACGAGAAACACGCGCGGAGGAGTGGAAAGGCAGGGCACCCTGTTGAAGAGGTGCTCAAGTGATAGGGACAAGCCAAGAAGGGACTGGGACAAGAGTGAGCAGAGCTCTCATGTGCACCCCAAAGCCTCTCAGTGCTGCTCCATCCCTAACTCCTGGCACTGCGCAGAACTTCTTCCCCTCCTCAGCTCCTCACCAGTCCATCCCTCTCCTTCTCCCCAATCTTGGTGACTCCCAGTTGAGAACTGCTGCAGCAGCACAGGAGCCAAAAGCTCTCATGACACATGCACGCAGCACAGAATAGATCTGCAGGTGCTACAGCTTTGAAGTTCTGATTTCTATACTTTTGAATATTTAAAGCAACCGCCTGGGTTTGCACTAACAGTTACAGTGCGCACGTTTCCTAGGCCAGGAGTTCCCACGCTGTGGTTGAGTTCCCACGAATAGCCTGTAAGCTGTATTAAAGTATTATGCAAAAAAGGCCTGTCACCTTCTCCCTAGAGGAGCTGGGGAACATCTGCTTGAGCACCAAGCATTGCCCAAACAGCTTCATGACTCCACCTGCAACCATCTACAGCCCAGCCCAAAGACGGGAGCTGCCACAGGCACCTGTGGGCCGTAGGAAAAGGTGGGCTTGGGGGCACGTTTCCTTCAGCACACAGATGTGGCTCAGCCCTGAGCTGAGGGTGGCTGCTGCTGCTGCTGTTACAGCTGAAACACAGACCTCTTTCTGCGATTGTGGCATCCATGCAAACCAACCTCAGAAACGCCCATTCTGGGTTTCTAAGACGTATTTAAAAAAGGCCTCCAGTGCGAGAGCCAGAAGACAAGTCACCACAAGACAACTGCCACATATCAACATAATTAAAAGGCTACGTGCCTCAGTATGCAGGGCTGCATATTTCAGGCAGCCAAAGTGAAAACGGAGTCTATCTAAGTTCTTCAAAATGGACTTCAGCATGGGGTGGAGCAGGCAGCAACATGAAGAGATAAATCCACCTATAGTTTTCTCTTAGGCTTTTCTTCTCTGCTGCATTTGACTTTATCAGCTTTTAGATCAAACTGACTTCATATTACAAGGCCAACTCAAACTGACTGTTTGGGAAAGACTTAGCTACAATGGTTTGGCTTTTCTCAAGAATGAGGCTGAGGAAGACTAGCTTTCCCCATGATAAAAAGAAAAAAAACCTCTATAACCATTCAGAAACTCCAAGCTTTGACGCAAAGGCTTACAATTTGGCAGAAGGACCACTGTCAGCGACATGCCTTTTGTGGTCCCTGTGCAAATCTGCCCAAATTAGGCCAAGTTGTAAGCCTGTAAAAATCAGTATGCACATGCTCAGTGGAGGTCTGATTGAAGCTGGCAGTAAAGCTCTCCAAAGTTTCTGTCTGCACTACACATGCTTCATCTTACACTGTTCCTCTAAGGTGCCTGCAATGAGTATGCCGTATCCCAAGCCTGCAGGAGCTGAGAAAACTTTTCCTGTAATTGTCACGTCTGCCTGCCAAACACCGCTGCCGCACCGGGCACTAGGCTGAAAAACACAAACCATTTCTTCTGAGACTTCAGTGGTTATACGCAGCATACAGACAGAGGAATCACCCTGACTTGAATACAGAGGAGTAGAAAGCAGATGGGAAGGCAGGGATGTGTGTCAACAGGAACAGAAGGGGAGAAAAAGATATGCCAAGAGAGGGTACACAGATAGGTGTGAATACAAGAGAAATGGGTGTACAGTGCAAGAAAGATTTCTAAGTGCAAGAGTATTTCTCTTCAGAACTTCCCACGAGATTTAGGACCCCTCCTGTCTCGCCCTTTCTCCATTATTTAGCAAGCGTAGATGAAATTTCACTATGAAGACGACTGTCCTACCTCTCTTCGTATTTAACTTACCTAATGGCTTTCATAGTTTGAGGTAGCAAATACGCAGCCAGTGGACTCGAGGTCCCAAACCAGCTGGTTGACCTCACTTGGTCGTAAACTAAAACCAAACATTTTGTCTTGCTTTAAAATACTTAGGAAATCAAGGTCTGGAAGAACTCCCTACTCACGTCCACTGTGAGACAGCAGTTACTACTGGATTTCCACTCCTAGTTAGTTCTGTGCCTACTCAAAAAAACCACCGTCAACGCACACTTGGTGCGATACAAACTACCAAGTCTGTACCTAGAAAACCACTACTGGGGGACACTAGCCCCGGCTAAATATGTCATTAGGAAACGAGCACAACTTACCCTTCTCAAGGAAGCCTCCGCGTTAACAGGAGTTTCTGGGTGGACCCATTTGGAGGAGGGTAGACCGAGTCCTGAGTAAGCATGTGTTCCATTTGGATACTGCCAAATAATTGGATAAAGCCCTAGCTGATTATAGGAAGCAGAAGGATGAGCTTGTCCAAGAAGATGTGGAGACTGGTGTTGTAACATCTGTTGCTGCTGCTGGTGTGCTAATGCCAAATGGCTTAAGCTGCTAGCATGAGCAGTCTCTAGTCGTGGATGGCCACCCAGCAAGGAGGTAGCAGGCACTCCGGGTAACACTGCAGGAAGTAGATGAGGGTGATGAACAGAATGGTGAGATGCGGTACTAAGGGGGTGAGTGTTAATAGCGGACAAGGGAGCCTGAGCTGAAGACCCAGCTAGCAGATGGGATGAACCAGTTAATGCAGGATGATGAGCGTTTGGATTTAAACAGGTTCGGTGGGATGAGGAATGCAGAGGATAATTATGCTGATGCAAATAAGGTGAAATGTGATTAGTTCCTGTTTCTTGTCCAATCAGAGTGGGGTCCCTGTACACCGTGAAATGTTCATTCTTGTCAATGATAAGAGGACTTTTAGTAGCTTCTAGAGCACTAACTCTAGCTGGAACTGGATGAAAACTAGACCTAGGCAAATCATGATCAGTTTTATTGGCTGACCTTGTTAATCCAGTAGCATGGCTGTTTTGGGAACTAACCTTAGACTTCACAGTATCGGAAGATTGGGTGAATTTAGGCTTAACATCAGGTGACTTTGTTTTAGGATGATCAACTGAAGCACTAGGTTTTGACTTCACAGAATCGGGGACTGGACTTTGCTTATGCAGTTTACTCTCTTCTGCTAGAGAAGCTACATTTAACGAAGACATAAATGAGCCATACTGCACTTTCTCTTTTTCAGGATTTAAGTGTTCATTTACTGATAACGTTTTTACAACCCCAGGTTGTATCAAATCCGTTTTGTTAACAACACTGCTAACCCAACTTTGATCAGCTTCCTGTTTTCTTGCTTCAAGGAAATTTGCATTTGCAAACTGCTGTTTTAAATCGTTGTTGTGAGATTCTGTTTTCTGAACTGTTTGCAAACCAAAGGTATTTGCAGCATTATCCCGGCTCTCCTTTTCAGAGTTGTTTTCATTAGTAATGTCAACAACACATTTCGGAGTAGGAGGTCTGGGTACAAACTGCTCATTTTTTAATTCCGCAGTATGATGTTTTTCTGCCTTGCACTCTTGAACATGTGGATCCTTGGCATTCTGCTCATGAGGTGTTGGCTGCTCTGCTACATGGAGTGAAGATTTTTCCTGCTGATCTAAGAAGGCTGACTTCAGTCTTTCTGCCTCTTCGTGTTTTTTATCCTCCTGTATTTCATCCCATGGAGACCCTCTATCTGTTAGCGTATGTTCTGCTCCCTCAATAGTTTGGGATTTTCCTTCTTCTCCATTTATCTTTGAAGTGTTCTTGCTTTTTAACTCATTCTCCGAATTTTGCTCTGAGGACGAATCTGTTAATCTTTTATTTGAAATTTCTGAGTCACTGCTCTCAGAGTAATCTGAGATATTGTCTGTCCGCAGTCTCTTCATATTTAATTTTTTTTCATCCTCTTCAGGTTTTCTTCTTTTACTAAGGAAGTGTTTATTTTTGGTTTTGGGGTTCTCTGTAAAAGATAAAAACGTGTCTATCACATTTTCAGTCTAATATGGTTTTAAGAAGCTCTCCCTCCCTTTCCAATAACTGCTTTTACCTCCTCGACCTATGTAATCATATCTTTCTTCTTTCATCTTCTCTTCATCAGGCATGCTGCTATCAGAGCCTTTCCTCTTATTTGGCCGAGTATTCCTCTGTTGCTGGTGCTGGTGAGAATTCTGTTTTGGTGCTGCAGTTTGGGAATTCATTGCTGGTCTGGGACTATTTGCTTGCGCACGCGTATAATGACCCTGAAAATAATTTTTTGATTAACGGACTTAAATGCAATTTCAATTAGCAACTTTAAACATGTATTTTTAATAGTTGCAATATACGAAAATACTTAGGTAAAAAGATAAATGTATCTACGTGGACTGTGTTGCTGTTCTGGTTGGAACGAGACCGTCTGCGTGAAGTGATGCCAATATTTTCACCTTTCAACAAAGAGTGAACAACATCATCTAGAAAGGTCATCTGAACCATAGAAGGATCAACATTCTGAGGTTCTAACAC
This sequence comes from Balaeniceps rex, assembly GCA_013401315.1. Classification (NCBI taxonomy): domain Eukaryota; kingdom Metazoa; phylum Chordata; class Aves; order Pelecaniformes; family Balaenicipitidae; genus Balaeniceps; species Balaeniceps rex. Next base: position 134,744 of record VYZW01033374.1, read on the forward strand.
CTGGTTTATTAAAAAAAAAAGAAAAAGTAGTAATCAGCAGATGTTCAGACACTGCCCAATCTGTATTTTCTGTATCGGTGTTCACCAGTCTATTTTGTGTGCTACAGACTAATCAGACAAAAGCCTACTTAATCCTGACAAGCAGAACTGACATATGACTCTCAACAAAGGCTGGGAATAGAGTAAAACAAAAGCAAGTGTGTCTTTACATATCACTGTAAAAATAACTTTTTTTTTTAAAAAAAGTACCCCACCATCACCTCCCCCCCCTTCACTGACCTGCGAATTTCAAATTAAGAGACACTGAGCTCTCCATAGAGTAACCCTTAAGTAGCAATTACAATATACAAATATTTTGTAAAAATTTAATATACTATAAAATATACTGCAGAACCACATTAAAATATTGCTCCCAACAGAAGCAAAACTGCTGAAAGGAACCAAACCAACTGGGAAGAACTCCTCTAAGACCAATGGAGTGTTACTAGTAAGGGATGATATTTCAGAAAGAAGGAAATGCTAACCAGATCTTTAATCAATGTGTCACGAAGTCAAAAAAATAATATTTGGGGAAAATGAATTAGAGCAAATTAAGGGAAAGAATGTATTTGAGTATTAAACTAGTCTTAAATCTTTATTGGCACACATGATTTTGTCAGTCATTTCAAGGCAGATGGGTCATTCACTATATTAACGTTGAGTCATTACTCGGGTCTCCTGAAATACTGCCACTAAAAATACCAGCATTAATTCTTTTTTTAACATGAACTTCAGAAATACAACTAAAACCCACCACAGTAAATGTAAATTAGGGCTGCAGTAAATGCTTAATTCAATAGATTGCGGAAAGAGCTGATATTTCAATTGCTTGGAAGAAGTAATCACTACCGCAGTGCTAAAAGATTTCAGTGTTGAGAAAGAAATTCTCGACAGAGCTGACAGGGAAGACCAGTTCTTAAAACTACATCACTTCACTTCAAAGACTTCACTAGTCAAATAGCGACAGCAGAAGTAAAGCAAAAGTGTAGGGACTGGTATTAATCATATCACTGCACAAACGTTCAGCTTCAGGACGGTTTTAACTGCTAGTCCACTGCAAAGTCATGCTGTAGTTTCAGCATAGTAATAGACTCACCCTGCTGGAACTGAACAACTCAGCGTATTTCCGCATACCACAAAAAAAAAAATTTAGAAACTCCCAACATGTAGTACACTTGAAGCTTGTTTTCCAAGTACCACACATCAAACTCACCTGGTCATTCATAACAACCATAGTGCGGGTGAAGAGATCATGATGAGTAATGATACCAGTAAACCACTGGGTGGCAGAATCCTGTCTGTACACTCTCACCCTATAACCATTTAAGGAGTACGGACCTTTAGAAGGGGAAGAAATAAAAAAGCCATTGAGAAATTCAGGGGGAAAAAAGTGTATAAATGGGTTTTCCTGCGTTTTTTTAAACTTCATAGCAACCACATAGTGCGCATGGCACCGACAGCAAACCACAGATAATTCTGGCACAGCACTGCCTGTGGATTTTACTTTTATTCAGGAAGACATTTTGAAATGCAAATGGTACATTTAAGTATGCTTTAAGGTCAATTATGCTAGCATTTTCAACACACAATTTTCTTATCTAACTAAATCTTTCTGCAACCACGATGACAAACGATGGGAAAATTCCTGCCTACAAACAGCAACCATAGAAAAGTAATCTCAAAGGCTAGAAAGCGGCAGCAGCAGGTTATACAGAAGCTATTTAACAGGCTAGTCACATGCCCAGATGCTTTGCTGGTGAAAAGATTTACGTCTTGGTGGTTAGGCTCTGCATCTGCCAAGTCTTTCCCATAAGTGACCACAGAGTTTCTCTCCATTACAGCAGTCGGAAAGGCAGCCGAGTGATCCCGTCCCTGCTATGGCCACACAGAACACTCACGCTATGAAGACTTCAGCTCCTGTTTTCAGATATATCAACTGCAAAGAAACCCCACGCAGTGTCCCTTTGCAAAGGTCAGTTTAATTCACCTCCAAAAGCCCATGGCAGTGGGGAGATAGTATGATACAGTACTTATTTTATAGTTGGTTTCAAGACCCAGAAATTGAGATTCAACAATTATACTCATGTTCAGTGTCTCCTTTGATCACCGGGACTGTAAGTTTCATCGCAGTTATCATTTATATAGCATTTTGTATGACCAAGCAATGCTGCCACCAAGTTCAGTTCCAACTGTGTGGGTTTCACTACTTCCGCAACCAAACCCCAGGTCAGGCATACAGGAATGGAAGCAAAACCAGTCAGTGACAACCTACAAAAAGCCTAACTTAAATGATTTAAGACTGCCTAGTTGCTCAACCGCACAGGCAAGGCCAGCATTCCCCCGTCTTTCCTAAAGATCATTTTTTTCCAATCCCTGCCCAGTACATTAAGTAAGCTCAAACATCTGCAGCAAACAGGCCAGGGACCTTACAGGTGCCAGCTTTCTTGAGTAAAATATCCATATTCACACAACTGGGTCCATTATACTTTCTGCGTGAGAAAATGTGTGATCATAAGGACTGTTTTTAACATCAACATTTGAAAGATCAAAAGAAGTGCAAAAGCAACAATAATTTAGACATTTCTAAGTCGTCTTAGGGTTTAATTTTGGAACCTTAGCAAGGCCTTTTGAAATACCTTTTGCATGTGATTATCTAGGTTTTAAAACAGCTGGGAAACAGAAACACCATGCAATGGCACCCTTCTTTCACCCACATCCACAACATCCACTGCGCAACTGAAACCTTGAGACCCAGTGAACCCTACTGGCATCAACTCATCCCCAGAGCACATGTCCAGCTGCATAGACAAGTGTCAGAAGCATGCCAGCACGGGCACTGCCAATCACCAACACATATGGGCAGAAAAAGAGGAAGAATCTAAGAGCTTATGTCTCACATTCTTGGTCTTGGACCAGACGGGGTTCCCGTGGGGACACATTTCCTGATGGCTTCTCTCCAACCCTTACTCCATATGCCCCTGCAAAACGCCTCCAGCTCAGCTCCCACACTTCTGGCTGTCTGACCCAATCCAACATGTCTCAAACTTTTCATGGCTGTCCCAAAGCTCTGCCTTGTTCAGACAGTCTCAGTAAAATTCTGCCTGTGTCTCTTTGTGCAAATTTTCCATTCCTACTTTCTTATCCCAGCTCCTCCTCTCTTGCATCCTACTGTTAACTGCACAATGATTTTCAGTCTCTTTCATAACCAGAACCAGCCTCTCCCCTCTCCCCAGCTTCTCGTCTCATTTTAGCATTTACAATTCCAGGCCACTGGCATCCAAGTCCTTTCCCAGTCTTCTCAGCTTACAAACTCCATCCTCCCTTCTCCATCAGCTTCCAGCTTCTCTTACACTCTTCTGCACTGACCCAGTGCCAATTTCTTTCCTCTTACTCCTTGTTCTAATCCGTGTCTGCCCTTCATCCCAGCTGTTATCCTATCTATTTTTAAAAGAGACTTTATCTACCTTTAAAAACAGGGGGGTGGGGGAGGAGTTCTGACGTGCTGCTGGGGTGTCAGGAAGAAGGAGAAAGATTAAACAGCGGTCATACGACATGGGACAGCTCAGCTCCAGCCCAGCCCAGCCCAGCCACAAGCAGCCATTACAGGAAAAGCCTGGCTTTGTCTCCAGTCCCTGGCTGAATCACGCTCAGCTACACATAGTTGAAACAGCCTGTGCAGTACTATCAGGAAATATCTTCAGGGCTGAAGCACACTCAGTGTTTCAAGAGGGTTGTTATACACGCAGCCTCAGAGATTGTAGTGATAATAAATCTAATAGGAAGAAAAAATTCAAAGATTTTAATTGTTAAAAATCAAAGACACTTTACTATGTTCCTTGGACTGGTTTTATTTGTCCCAAAAGCTTTCAACTTGGCCAAGTTTGGGAGGAGTTTGGTTTTTTTAAAACAAGGAATAAACTACTTTCCTGCCAAACCTACAATCTCTACTGCAAAGCATGCTGCTGTGACTGCCGCCCAAAGAAAAGGTCACGAGGGCCAACTGTTTTCTTTAGACTCAGTCTTGTAAATAATTGGACCAGTTTTGACTAAAATTCCCCCTCCTCAAATTGGCATGTTTCTTTTCAAACATTTGGAACCCGATTTTAATGTTTTTCTCTGACCCTCCTCTTTCTTCAGATAAACTGAGTTTTAACAGTGAAAGTCAAAGTAGAAAATACTAAGATACAAGATGACGGCTTCAGCATCATGAGACAATAAGGAAAAGGCTGGATCCTAAAAATGCTGTAGAGGATGAAGTAAAGAGAATATGGTAATAACCTTAATAGATGCGTCTAGACAAGGTAGAACTGAAAATGTTGCTTAAATTGCAGGGAACAGGAAAATAGTAATAACAGAGAAAGTGAAGAAAACCAGAGAAGGGAGGGACAACATGACTAGATTATAGCAGCTAGCACTGCTAGAGAGCTGCCCGTATGCCACTGAAAGGTTTGTGCCAAACGCAAAGTCTCCGTGACCAGGAGCAGATTATGCCCCCGGAGAACGTGACAGCAGTCTCTGCCAGCTGACCGTGTCCCGCGGGGCTGAGGCGGTGGCACTGCAAAGGCCCTCGCGGTGGATGGCACGTCACTGCCCAAGGAAACGCGTCTCTCCTTGGGCCACGCTGCGTCACATCAGGTGAGCAAGCGGATTTGAACTGCAGCTTCTCCTCAGATGAGGAGAGCTAGTCTGCAAGGACATTTGGATTAGATTCATCTCATCATCTAAAATACTCCTAATTTGTGCACTTCCAAGCATCCAAACATCTGTTTGAGAAATTATATAAAATTTTATATANGGAATGATGGGAATGTAAATGAGTTGTGGGGATGATGGGCTGGCAGTTTCATTTAGATGACTATTTCCATATCGCTGGGGCTTTGCTCAAGTATTGATTCTGTACCAGTGTACACAGAGGCTTTTGTAAGTGTCTTATTATTGTTACTCTAATGAAACACAATAAACAAGCTCAAGTTTTTTTTCCTTTTCATATAGCCCTAATTTGATTTCACATAACCTCTCAATCCAGTTTTGGCTGTAAATTTCATCAGCAGACTACTAATCATTGTTGTATCTGAGGATATTAAGATAAAATCTAAAATGACTAACACTGACATACCAACTATCTACACAATTCTCTGCGCATTGCTCTTTTCAGCATCCTTTCTCTGGGGCCCATAAGAATAATCACATCTAGTCAAATTAAAAACTCCGCAGAAGGAAAGACACAAGTTTTTTACTGTAACTTCAATATTATACTTACCATATTCCTTTGGTCTTCTAATCTTAGTTTTATCAAAGAAACCAGACAGCAAGCAAACCTCAGCGCCAACCTTATGATAATATCAGATTATTTACTGCTCCCCTCCCCATCTTAATTTACAGAATGGCTGCTTAAGCATTTTTGTCCTCAAATTGCTTTACTGCTTGCCTGGGGATTTTAACCCAGACCCACAGAGCTTAGTTTCTGTCCCCCATTGCTAGGAATGCCTCTATAGAGCTGCCTGTCAGTTCTGCAGAAAGTTAATTAATATACTGCAAATGCATAAAATATTTCTATTTTCAGCAAGATTGAGCCAAAATAATTTATTCTAATTCATACTAGTTTTCACGTAACTTGTAGCTACAGTGTAAAAACGATGTATGCATTTGCTGCAACCTTCCAGCATTAGAATCAAAGTTACAAAATCGTAACCGATTGGACAGGCACTTTTCAATTGGGGGTGAGGGCGTGGGGTGGGGATCTGAAAGTATTCTTCATCTGTGAAGAACTACAAGCACAGACAGATATCGGAGAAGTTATCACACGTAATAGTAACACTAACAGCACAGAACAGTTTTAAACATGCTAAAACGTGTGTGGTTGCCATTCCCACTTATTTTCACAACAAATTTTACAAAGTATCTACATTCAGACTAATGATATTCAGCTTTTGCTGTAATCACTAAGACATCAAACAAGTTAAGAACAGTCTCAAGAAGTCATGCACAGCTTCTTATATAGTCTTGTTTTCTGGAATTAACAAATACTTCCAAAAAATAACTTCCAAGTTAGAAATATATTCTCCATTGTATCACAAATGCTATGGGATGAACCCCACACAACTAACGGCCTTAAACTAGCTAACACAGAATAAAAATAACACAATTTCCCGCATAATTACCTTGCATAAAAATCTCCTGAACCTTTTGTTCCTTTACCCAGGCTTTTACCTCCTCATGTAACTGCGGGTTATCCCTGAGAACTGGGTTTAGACTGTCTACGTCGTCCTAAAGTGGAGATTAAAAAAAGAACCATATGTTATGTTTACTTTTAACATTTCTGTTTATTTTCCTAGATGTATTTTAGAGTACAATATTAAGTAGTTTGATGCTAATTTTACTGATTGCCTACAAATCCCTGTGTTATTTTTAGAAAAGACTTAAAAGCGCAACATAGTGCTAGAAGTTATTTCATGGGAACATGGTATGTCAGATCCCACATGTGGCCAGACTTGTAAGCTATTAATAGGATCACGCTTTCATAAATACTGTCTTACTACAAGCTAAAATTGCCCTCTAAAGACTTCAGTGTTTACAGGTACGCAGAAAGAATTGTTTAAATAATGATTAAATGAATTTAAAAAAAAAACAAACAGTTTTCGTTATCCATAAAATTTAATATGGACATATTGAGCATAAACATAGATATAAAAACCACAAAGATAATGCATTAAGAGATAGCTGTATTTTAAGAGAAACATTCTGAGAGAAACACCATTACTGATTTTCAAACACGTAGGCCTTTGTTAATTAGGTAATTTCAAATAAGACGTGCTTTAATTTTTATTTTATTCAGTTCTCCTGGAAAGATTCTTTTTCACTATTTGAGTAGGATACCATCTGGGAAATTAAGACTTATCTAGTGGCACTGTCCTCGTAACAAGGAAAAACTAGGCACAAAATCTGGTTCGTATCCTTGAAAGCACGGCTTCAATCATCATTCATCTCCAGACTTTTAGAATACCTATTTCTCTTTATTTCAGAGCAAACTTGCTATTTCTGCCTTTGAGGCTGTGGCAGAGAAAGAGAGCTGCACTGCAGCCTGGCAACTCCTCATGCCGAAGACGGTCTTGGAAATCTGTGAGCTGCAGGAACATTCATTTGTGCCAAGAGATCTTCAGACAGCTAAAATAATCAGAGCGATTCTCCACATACAAAATGTAAAATGTTTTATCAGTACTGCAGCTGAGATCAAGTAATTTCTTTCCTTGATCTCCAACAAGTTCCTTGATGTTTCACAATTACGAAGAGCTCCAGCCACAGAATACAAAGATATAAGCAACACTCAGGGAATCATGCATTGCTGCCAGGCCCTCAAGTGACATGAGCAATTTCTCTCTATTCATCTAGATGAGATTATTCCTGCTAACCCACTGATCACAGGATGTCTATTTCAAATTCAAAATTCACTTCCTGACACTTGAAGATTTGCTGTGCTCCATTATGGAGAAAGCATCAATGCCTCAGTTGTAGAGAAAATTACTCTCTCCCCTTATGCTTTTGAAAAGGATATGGCCTCGGATTCAAAAGGAATGGTCAAGATGATCATTTTAATACATGTAAAGCAGAACAAAGTGAAGGGGAAGATCAACAGGACCTCTACCATCAGGTTAAAAAAACCAACTGGGCAAGTATGTTGCTAGCATTATCAGAGGCACAAGAGGGTCAATACTAAAATTTATTCAAGGATGGCAGACTAGCAAAACATTTCCTCTCCCGAGGCAATCTAAAAAGGGTATTAGCTGTTCTACTTTCCCATGCAAATCCATTTTTGCATTGATCCTACATACACAAGCAACACCACCACTGGAAAAGAGGGAATGATTTGCCAGGGGAACCCAACAGACCCTGGAACTGGAGCTGCGTGACGATCATTCATCTGTCCTCCCTCCCATGCATTCTCTTTCACAGAAGCTGCAAGAGATTCCTGCACCAAAAATTTCCCCTCTCGGATCCACAGCATTAGACCTAAGCAACGGACTGAGGCACTGCAATGTTGGAAGTCTGGCTGACTTAAAAATGCAGTTAATATGCAGATCTCATACATTTTGAATAATTCCTTCAGTCCACCTATGAAAATTTTTATTTTCATTTCAAGACTACACACATTGATTAGGCACCATGAAGTCAGACCTGTTACTATTAACGTTATTCTACTTCAGTGAGTTCTTTATGCAAAGTTTTTTAGTCTCTATGTCATCTTGAGCCACTTTTGATTTGTTTCTGAAGGCAACGCACACTGCCGCTTTTCTTTTTTTAGATTTCACATCCTTCCTAAGCATCTTTGCCTCCTTTGAACTTGACACTGAAGATACTGGTGATCCTACAGACAGTACATTTGAACCTTTTTTGTTCTATCTCCTATTCAGATCCATGACAAATCAGTACCTTTGACTGAGAGTGCCTGGCGTGAACACTTAGAAAAGGAGACTGCGAAGTCCATTTTGTACTTCTTTCCTCACTCTTGGAGAAAGATGAGCTCATCTCAAGGATGAGCTACAAAAGGCACAAGTGAGGTCAAAGATCCATTACACAAACTGTACACAGGTCTGACTGGGATTATGTAGAGGATTTCAAAGAGAACCCAGGATTTCTAAATACACACACACACAAAATACACATTTAACATATCATCAATCACTGCAAAAAAAAAAAAAAGTGTTTTGCTTCTAGACATGAACATGCTATACATTGGTCAATAGAAATCAGTACAGCAAAGCAGAATTGTAACTGACAACTGAAGCTCAGTATCAAGATACTAAAAAAGAAAAGGTTCCTGAAACCTCAAAAATTCTATTCTTTTGTGTACATATTACATACATCTATGAAAAAAAAAAGTGTGTGCCATGACTGACATTTTTCCACCATTAATCTTAAACCTGAACACCTAAAACCCAGGAAATGAATTGCGTAACATGTTAAACTATAAAGCGATGGCCTTAAGCACACAGTTTTAGCGCACACCACAAACTTTGGCAAAAACAGGGAGACAGGGCAACAAGCAAGGCTGATGACTTGCAGTCTCTTCCCTGTCTTAGCACTGAAGACGAGCAGACGACTGCAGTGCCGTGTCTTTCTCCTTACCCTGTATTTATATTGCTCAAGAAACAACAACTCTGTCTACAGATTTGAACCTTGGCAATTACAACCTTCAGTTTCCCCCTCCTTCTTGGTCAAAGTAACAAGATTGACAGACTAACCCACAGAAGAATTAAATGCCCTGTAGGATTTTCCTCCAGACTTTTCCTCATTTGAAAGTAGTTTCACTCACAGAAGTTAAGTATGGTACCCTCTCCCAGACTAGTTTTTCCACAAGTCCTGGAATACCTCCTCCAGGAGGATATTAATGCTGGTTTGAAATCCTTATGAAATGCAAATCAGAATGCAAATCAAATAAATGGGGCTGCAATTTTCTTCTTTAAATCTACTGTAGGAAGCTCTTTATGTACTTCGTACGGCAGTGCCCCTTGCTCCACAAATGACTATATGCAATACTAGGAAGAAGATGAAGGGCGTATGGGCTAGAAAGATATGGTCGAGTTAATCCTTCTGCCCTTCTGGAAGACAGTCACGTGAAGCAATGTGATTATCAGAAGCTTGCCAATCTGTGTCAGGTTTTTTAGATCTTTTCTGCTATTCTTCCTTCTTTCCAGACCAAAAGAGGAATTCACTTCTGGTGCAGTGGACTTTCTGCTTAATTATCCGAAGAATACTTGCGCCGGCTGCATGCCTCTCTAGGTAAGAATTCTCACCTGCTGGGGATATGCCTGACTCCTAGGAAGTCCTGAGAAGAATAAAGAATGAAATTTTCCCAAATAACAAAGTGGTCCAGTGTTTTTTTCTGAGTATATCCGTTCTTTCTTCTGGTGCAAAATGATGGAACAGGTTGGAAACTACAGACCACGCCATGAGGTTAAGATACCATGCTGCTCTAACCAGCAAGTAGAAATCTTTTTTCAGAGAAGCATTTTCAGAGAGCCTATTTGGATAAACATAATTTATCATTCAAAGCCACAGATGAACAAGCGCAGATCTTACTTACAATGCTTCTAAATTCTTTTAAGTCATGAATCAAACAGGAATTTCAAAGACAGTACCCACAGAAAAACAAGTCAAAATCCAAATACATACAGAATTCTCCTACTCAACCCCATCCACAAACACAATACTGTCCAAGATACTGAGACGCATCCCTGGATGAGCCGAACCTGCACGTTGCCCAAAGACCATACAAAGTGCCTTCTGAAAGGCTCAAATGACCACAAGCTCCTTTTCCGTTTTGGGCAGCCGGGCATGTGTGTGGTGGGAACACCTGCACATTTCCACAGCTCTCTACCTTCCCAACAAGACTTGCACTATTGAAGCAAGATGTTTCCTCAGCACTTTAAAATAGTTCTCCAAGTCATTCTTCACAAACTTGAAGGGCAGAAACAAGTTCATTAAATCAAGAGATGAAAGCCTGGACCACAAAACAACAACTAAAAAGTGGATTCAAGTAGCTGCCCCTACCCCCAATCACACAGCCTGCATGCTGCTTATAGGAGGGTATAGAAACTCCAGTCAACTGTCAAACTCTCCATTTTCAGTGAAGAAGAGAACTGACAATATGCATTCCAGGAAAATCAGTCCTGGAAAAACAGTGGCTTTTGGCACTAGAAAGGCTTAAATCGGAGCCCCGAAGACCAAGCCTCAACACATGCCGTGCATTAGAACCTGCAAACCTTTATTAGGGAAAGCGCCTTCCTTGGCCACAGTGTCTCTGCATTTGGCTTCAATGCATCAAGGACATCTTTTTAATATCAGTAGGAACCCATTTCAGCTAGTGTTTTACAGAGAAAGACTAAGTAGATTTTGCAGTCCTCGCAAAGGTCAACACCACATTAGTCCTCACCATCTGTGGCTTAATTAACTATAGCTTCCTCTGGCTGCTTAGAGGTTTTCTGATAATTTAGGACACGAATTAAATGAAAACTAGTACATAACCAACTTGAGAGTCCTGTTTACAATGTTTACAACAGTATGTGCTGCACACAGAAATAAGCATTTTGTTAGTACTTTAATAGTAGAGGGACCACAATTAAATTCAAATGATGTAAATTAAAAATTCAGAGGTCAGTGTCAAAAGCTTGAACCTTCAGTTTTCTTCTTTCATGAGTGAATATCTTGAAATCAGTTTCTATAAAATGAGCCCCCCACCATTTTTTTTTTTTTTCCTCTTTTTGCACCAAATCCTTTTTACAACTGCACTGAACTTCAGCTGCATAGAAACTCAATTTGGAATAGTTTGCAATTGCAAACTGCAATAGTCTGAAAAATAAGGAACAAGGTTAAGTGAACACCTGCCTACTGACTGCCCCAACAGTCTTCAGAGAGCAATGGCAGCAAAAAGTACTGGTTTTAAAATTTAGACTGCTGAGAATTTATACTAGTCCTCTAATGCCATCTTTTAGAAGATGATTTCCTCCCATAAAAAAAATTCTCTCCTTATTTTCATTCCTTGGTAACTAGCCTTCCTTTTCTTTTTTCTTCCTCTTTTATCTTTCACTGATTGTGTCACCTGACATATCTGATTATATCACTGATCTGTAATCTCCTTCACTGAGTATAACTTTTTAACAATCTACAATCTTAATATTGTCCTGCCTGACATCAGAGTAAGCGGGGGGGGGGGGGGGGGACCAACGAAACACGACACGACAAAACAAAACAGTGACATAAAATCTGGATAGGCAGAATACCAAAGACCTTAACAACAACTTCATCTATTAATTGGTAGTATCCCTCTGCCCTGCTACAAGACTCTTTTCCAGTGGCAAAAGATAAGCAACTAACTAAAACACAGAACGATTGGCAGCAACTGACAGCCCCAAGGATATCAAGCGCTGCCGAGGACACACGGACCACACCAAAACCCTACAGGGAAATCATCAAATTTAGCTGAGACTAAAATATACAGATCTTCTGTTGCTTCTCCCATCTTTCTAGACACACACGCATGCATAAATCACTGGTAAACAGTATATTCCTTATTCCTTTCTAACAAGTGAAAGGCTACCCCAGCTGCCACGCCACTGCAGCTGGTGGGCAGGAGGTCAGAGAGGCGCTGACGGCTGCAGGGCTGTGCTGCTCCGCACACGCCAGCAGAGAAACGCCTTTCCAGAGGCAACTGCTCCGGGGGGAACACATCGACCCGGCACACCGCGTGCCCCTGCAACTAGGGCAACCTCCCTCCCACTCCAGGCTTCTCACGAAGGGCAACGCTAGCCAGAAGCACCAAGGCTACAGAAGGCTAGAAAGTTTTCTGGCGAGATGGTAACTTCCCAGTTTACCTTAAACGGCTTTGTCTGAGCAGAGAGAAGAGGCTTAGGCTTACCACGCGACGCTAGCGCTTTCTATGTAAACCCAACCCACACTTGACCCATTTTCTGCTGTTCTGAGCGCACAGTCACAATTTACCTCATTCAAACCCAGCAGCTGCTGGGCTACATCTGAACCAGTTAAGTCAAGCTTGAAGGCACAACCCTGACCCCTAAAACCAGAAACAAAGTCGAGCTGAGGTCAGCGCTGCTCACACGTGCGCAGAGGCACGCTGCATGGGAAAAGGCAGGGACAGGCAGCGGCGCCCTCCCTACGTGCAGAGGCCAGGCGAGAACAGGGATAACTAATCCCTTCCCAACAACAGGCTCTGAATGCATCGTTCGGGAAAGGACAAATGGTTATAGGTATTTCGGACCACAAACATTTAAGATTAGGGGTTATTTTCAGTGTCTAACAGCAACAGCTATGTTTCTGTAAGTAGAAAGTTAAAACTACAGGGAAAAAAAGGCGAGGACTAAAAATTCAGTAACTTTCCAACTGTCAGTTAACATCTTTCGGGAAAAGCTACGAACAATTTTTCTTTTGCTCCCCACTCTTCCCTATGCCTAATACTTCTCCCCACACACTCCTACTTCCTTCCTCGTTTCACTTCTTCAATAATTAAAGAGTTAACACTGATTTTAAAATCTTAATTATCAGGTTTGAGAATTAGGGGAGCAGGGCTGCATACACTTCTCCAAGTGATGATTTCAGGCTTGAAGAAGCATCATTGCACAGATTAGTTCAGTTCTGGAACAATAACTCGCACCCGTAAGAATACCAGAAAATTTCTGTTAAAAATATAGAAGATTATCCTATGGAAAAATATATTAGTTAGGAACATAAATATACGGGGGGGGGGGGAATCTGACTCATAGGGAAATTTTTTCCCTGATTTTAACTCACAAGCACAAAAATAAACATGAGATACTTGCCTTCCAATGTCACAGGTGAAACGGGCATGCTGAAAAACTTGCTTTTTACAAGTCAGCTTGTTATTCTGTATCTGTAGATGAGCATCTAGTATGGAAAGGCAGAAGGGAAACGAGAGCAGCATACGGAATGAGTATGCAGCAGGGAAACAAGCAGCCCCCAATGGATAAGCAAAACCAAACCTGGGCCAGGCAGATGTTTCCACAAAACAACCTAAAATCTGCTCTAGTGACTTCTACAACAGTTTTGCATTTGAAAATAGAGATTAAAAAAAAAAGATGACCCTTATGCTCAAGGGTCATGTCACCCTCTCTTTGAGCAGCTGGGACAATCTAGGTCAGAAAAGCAAAATCTCCTGGAGTGACAGACGTATCTTTCAGCATCTGATCTAAAGACTTCCCCAAACAAGCGGCTCCTACCCACAAACCTGGTGGGCTGTCAGCTTCCACTTAGAGCACTGCGGTGACTGTGTGTACTACTTCCGTTCTTCTCCACATATAAAGGAATGAAAGGTCAAGTGAATCGCAAGTGCTCCGTGTCCATCTTCTCCCTCACTTTGATGACACAGCCACACATTTGCTTTTCTTCCATTTTCCACTGAATCACATTTCCTTCCCCTTCCTCACTGTAGGCTTCATACATTTATCACCACCATCCCAGAAATATGCAACTTCGGTCCTAATTTTGCATTTTGTTTTATCTACTCCTAAGAGAAACAGGGAGGGGAGTATTGGTCCTACCCCACTCAGCCAGTAACTCCCAGGTCATGTGGTGATACTGGAACAAGCCTTTGAGTCACTTACCAAGCAACTCAATGCCACTATGGGAAAAGAAACCTCAAAGTGCAGACATTTCCCTGAAGCAAGCAATTAGCAGAGTGAAGTTGATGCTAACAAGGAGAGCGGCTAAGTGAGTAGATTGGAGAAAAATCTTTTGTACATTGATATTAAAATTTAAACTGAGACCCAGACACCCTGTGAATTATGAAGAGCTTTCAGAAGGTATCTTAACAACTCCCCAAATCCTATCAGCTGAAGGACAAGCTGTATGGATGGAGGTGTCTTTAAGCAAAAAACAAAGTGCATTCTGTTGATCATCAGTCATCTGGACTAGTAGGCTGCTAGAAAGGAAGTCTAATGCCCCCAGAAATCAAGCCAAGAGATAAGTTCTTGCTCAGAGACTGACCATTTTACAGAAGACACATCTTCCTTGCATCAGGGATGGCAGAAGTTACTTGCAGCAGCTTGAACTGGCGGAGTTGGAAAGCTGTATACCGCCACCACAGTTAATGACAGACTGGATAGTTCATCTCTTATCTCATGGTAGTTACCTCCACCAAATCTTTTATCAGTTGCATTACTCAGCAACACGGTATTATTTGACGAGACTACTGATAAGTAAGAGCTTACACTATTAAAAGAGCAAAGGTCTCTCAATTCAAATCTGCAGAAGAAAACTGTAAAACGCTACCCAATACATGGCAGATTGACGACAGCTCCTAGAATCAACACCACCTACCAGAACAGTGCAGAGTACCTTACTCTTGTGAATGACTCTCTGCTCTGTAATTTGAACTACCACCAACTTAGAATACCAGCAGTCACAGAGCTACCCAGTCTCTTCTGCAGATATCCTCAATCCTATTTACCAAATAGGAGCTCTGGGAACACACAACTTTCCAGCTCCTTCCCCCCGCCCATAACTCATGAGGATTATGGGCAGATACAAATCCTTCCCAACAATAAAAATATCGTAACCATTTTTTTTGTCAAGAGGAAAGAATACATCAGATATCTTAAAAATGTCCTTGAAAGCCAGCTTCAGTGGAGTTTGGTCCACTTAATTACTATTACATTAATGTTTTATTTTCAAGTGTTTTTCCAGGGTTTGTTTGAAAATGTGTTTCTTAGAACAGTGCTACATAACAGTGTTGGCCAACATGCTGATAATAGGAAAGTAGTTCAGAATAAAACACATTTCTCTCATGTTTTAAATGAGTACCACTGTATTTGCACAGAACTTTGCAAAGCTAATTTCTAATAGGAGTTAAGGTAGCACTCCACAGAGCAATGCATCTGGGTTGGGAAAACAATTAGCATATTTTCCTGCAGAATTAAATTCAGAAGAACAAACTTCTATAGTCTCAGGGATACAGTGCAGAGACTCTCCAACCGTCTGGCTGGGCATACAACAGCGAGCCCATCACTGTGCAAATGTAAAAATGCTGCCTCTGCTCCAAGACAGAAGCAATGCAGCCATCATCATGTGCCTTTTTTTCTGCTAAGAGCTCCGTTCTGACCTGCTGGAGCCATTTGAGGAATTTTCCCTATAAATAACAAAGGTCTGACCAGCTGGGATGTTTATCATATTTGGATTAACATTACAGCTCTCTGCAACTCTGGAGAAAGCAGTGGCTGTGCCTTTTACAGAACAGATGAATAATGGTCTTGCAAAGAGGAAAGATGAAATTGCTGATCAGGAAACAGGGACATTTCAAGTTGATGCTGCAATAAGCTCCTTGGGGTAAACTTAGGAAAGTCATTTGGTGTTTAAAATTGATACAATGCTCATCTATTTCACAATATTTTTCCATCGATAAATCTACTAGCACACAGAACCAAAAAATTCCTGTTAAAAGCATAATTCAAGACTGAACCACACCACTTGGGGAGGAAGCCTGTCAAGCACCACACTTCAGCCACCAAATCTTATGCATCCCGAAATCTGCTTTAACCTGATTTTATCTGTTGTATATCAAAGTCGCATTGAGTGGTGAAGATAGCAAGAGGGAAGAAAACATTCACACTGAGTAAAAACCAAGCCTCTATGGTTGAAATAAGTTTCTAAACTGTATGCTTAAAATTCACTACTAAAATCATAAAATACAGAATAATTTGCAAGATGCACAGAAATTACTGCGCTTCAAACGCACTTGCTCAGCAAAAGCATACTGAAATACTACTCCCAGTAATGCTGGCAGACACACACAAGAAGAGGGGGATGCAGGGAAAAAAACAGGAATAGTTAATTTTAATTCCATTCAAAAGATAGGAAATGTTTGCTAGATTGAAGGGGGGGATCAGTATTTACAAACAATGGTAGTAAAAAAAACTTTAGAACTATTATTTAATTATGTAGTATACTGTTAAAAAGAAATGGAAGTTTGATCAGGAAATATACTGTACACCAAGCCCTCTACATCAAAACAAATACTGAGCTTTTTGTTTTATTAGTAAAGTTATTCCAATGTCTAAGAGAAGAATAAGATTCATATTTGATTTAATTTAAAAAAAAAAAAAATCAAGTTTGTATAAAATTACTTGAGTGTCTCCACAGATGTCTGGCCTGGAAAAGGAATGCCATATACACACCTGGAACTGCTATAGCTCTCAACCTCTGCTAACAGCAGCTTGCTGAAGGCTGTGGAGCAGTTCTCATGAAGCACTAACCTTAGACCACAATTAGGTGTAATTTCAAAAATACATTTTGTAAGAAGACGTTATAGAGTGGCAGCCCTGAACAAAGCAATGTTGTATCAGAGGAAGGAACAAAAGCAAACAAAACCATGAGCACTTCATCAAATGAGCTATTGTGTTTATCATGTCAAGCTCAAGCTTAATTCTGGTAACAATACATTTCAATGAAACTCGGTTTCCCTCCCTACCTGAAATGTAGGAAGGCCTCCTCTCTTCCGTCCCTGGGTAAGCACTTTCATGCAACAACTACAGGATTCTATCCTCATTCACGCTTCAGAGTTCCCCAAAGCACTAAGGATTCCCAATTCCAACATACAGCAACTATTTGGGAAAGCAAGAACATACTAGCAAAGCATCATCTGGTTATAAAGTGAAACAGACTTCTCTAGGAGCTGTCTTTGTGTCTGGATTATGAAAATAGCGTTGGTCAAGAACATCACATACAAAAAATAATTTAAACTTTCATTTTTAATAAATCAAATGTGAAGACTAGAAATTTTAAGGAAACAGAACCAAGGATAAGGCGCCCTTCTCTTACTACTGAGCGATATTTTCCATGGGCTTTTACTGGTGAAAAAAGTAATCATTCGTGATAAAATGCAGGAAGTTCCTTACCCAGAAACACTGGATGGATTTGTAAATTCAGTAATCCCAAGACTGCTTTTGAGAAGTACTAAGATACTTCAGTGAAAGGATTTGATCTTCACCTTCAAAAAGAAACAAGTTTTGTTCCATCTGTTCTGTTTTCAATTCCTAACTTTTCAATTATTTATTTCAATGCTATCTCCTGGAGTAGGATTGATGAAGTCAAACCCTTTAACTGACTGTGATTTATGAAAAATTGTAGGAAGAGTAAAACTAGTTTCTCTACAACAGTGGAAGGAAACCTGTTTTCCTACGGATTTGAGACCTACCTCCACTACAGCAACCTCAGCTTATCCCAGGGACCTCACAACTCTTTTCCCCCTCCTCGTGCACCTTCCCACGGCCTTCAGCAGTTCCACCTCAACTCCCTCCTACTACCTTGAAGAGCCATACTATTTGTGACAGATACACCACCTGCCACATGGCCTGCCCTCCATGCTGCTCATTTCCCTAAGGCTCATCAAATCTGGAAGAACTCCACTCCTGCATCAAACCTCCCTGAAAGAGACAAAAAAGCGACTAAAGCCCTTATTTCTTAAGAAATCAAGGTAAAACAGAAAGGTACAATTTTGTTCTATCTGTTTGAGAATAAAGACAGATGAAGTCCTCAGGGAACCAGCTCTTTTTCCAAGGGCTACACAAATACAGGCTTAGGAGAGATGATGTGCATCTCCCTCTGACTCTACAAATGGAGGTGCCAATCCCTCATTCCTCTCTCCTTGTAAGCGCTCTGATGAAACTGTTCTGTCCCACACATGTAACTGGGAGCAAGGACTGGTATGAGTCATCTGACCCACTTCTAGCTGGATGCAGCCTTTTGCTTCCCCTCACGTCGGAAGCATACACTTAAATATAGATGTGCCGGCAGCAAGCTGTTTAGACCATCACTCTTTACAACACCGCCAGAGAAGCCAGCTGGACTGCTTATGGGTGGTCCAGACACCAGAGACACGGGAAAGAACAGGGACGGCTCTTAAAGACAACGCTGAGAAGAGCTGAAGATGCAGAAAGTTGTGCGTGCCTACGTTGCCCTTGGAGGAAACGAAAGCGGGAGGCAAGCACATGACAGCCACAGCCGCCAGCTGGCTGGCACCAGGAGTTCCCAAGCTGCTTCTGTCAACCTCAAAGGGTGGGACCAGCCCAAAAGCTCCTGCCCGCCTTGTCAGTGGAGGTACAAGTTTATGGGAAAAGCAATTTTCAGCTGCAGTAGCTATTTTTAAGCCTGAAGTTTTAAGTAAGAGAAGTCTGAAAGATGAGTGCACTGTATGATTATGGGGTGCTTAAAATACAGACAGAAAAATATTATTTTATCCCTGTTTCAAGATGTTTGAAGAATTTTTTATGTGTACATGTCATTACTACACAAGCCACGTTACACGACTGGCTTGCTCTTATGAGCAAACAAGTCACGAAACCCAAAAGCATCCAGGCCTGAAATACCCAATGTCTGCCCATAATAAACAGAAAAGGAGAGTATCAGAGTTGCACAATGTCAAGCCTTACTTCATGGCATACAGAACTTCAATTTGTAATAGATCAAATAAGATTAGTGCAGTATTAGATCCTGAATCCGAGGTACCTATTTCATGATTAGTGAGAAAG
Source organism: Balaeniceps rex (assembly GCA_013401315.1). Classification (NCBI taxonomy): domain Eukaryota; kingdom Metazoa; phylum Chordata; class Aves; order Pelecaniformes; family Balaenicipitidae; genus Balaeniceps; species Balaeniceps rex. The sequence goes on from VYZW01033374.1 coordinate 153,835, forward strand.
TTTACTATTATTACTTCAACAACCTTGAAGGTGTGTTAGACATTTCACCTGTCAGCTCTCAGACGTGCAACGCACATTTAGAAGAGCAAAGCACACACACCTATCACTGTGCATGTAACACCTCCCACAGGGGATTTCTCAGTGCCCTATCTTTTACATCTGCAACCTTCAGCACAGAGGTAGACAGACAGACGTTACCATTTTGAAACACTAAGGCAACGAGGCTTGTCTTAAGAAAAAGTTGTTCTGAAGGAGAATGTGAATAAGTAGGATGGATCCAAAACAGATTCCACCATAGAGAACTGATGTGTGCTCTTGAGTCATTCTTAGCAGGTTTTTTTTTTTTTTTGGTCTTTTTTTGTTTGTTTGTTTGTTTTTTAACCCCAATATGCAGGACTTTTTGAAGACTGTGCACACCATTCCACTTCCTTCCTTGAGTGGTGAAATACCCTCTTTGCAGGAAGTTTAATGATTGTGAAGGAACTTAATTTGAATTCTTTGCCCTGGCTCAGCTGTGCACGTTTGTTCCAGTGCTGTGTGCTCACAAATCCTTTGGAAATATATTATCACGCACACACAAAATGTGTGTGCATATTTGGAAATATATAATCTATCATGCACCCTGCTCTGCCCAACCCAGACATACAGCTGAAACGCCCTGACTGCTTGGGCAAAGCAGAGTCTTTCTGGGTCTTTCCATAAGTGTATTTTATTAGGGAAAAACACAATATAAACCACTTTTTGTTATCCTTTATTTGCTTGTCCAAAGTATAATGCAGTTGACTCCAGCTGCTTTGGCCAGTAACAGCAGAATCACACACTTCAGCCCAATAGTGCCTGTGACGGGTACTGCCAAACACCACCCAGACAAAAACACCACATTGATGAGGTCACACATACCATATGCTGGGGCTTTAACGCTTCACATCCCCATCTATAGTCCTTCAAGTAATCTACAATGCTTAAACAAATTAAGGCATGATCAGCTTTGCTGCTGCTTAACTTACTACATGCATCATAACGAATAGGCACATAGCTGTCACAGAATAGTACAAGTAGCTTATTACAGAAACCCATTTCAGTTCTAATTATTTGATTTAGGTCACACTTGTAATTGTGTAGCCTTATTGTCGTTTTGCTTAAAATATTTTAATAACAAGCATATTTTTAAGTGTGTTCATTTTCAATCTGTAGCAAGAGCCACTATGAAACCTACCACATTTGTCAATTTTTACTTAATCACAAAACATACATGATATACTGCGAATGCAAGTAGAAAAATATTAAGGACCTGACTTACACATCACATTTCAAGACTATGTTTCCTACAGATACTAGGTTGACATAGAAAATGCATGTTGTAAATTTTATGTCTATCACTTCCTGCAAAGGAACATAATTTTCATTTCATCACTAAGCAAAGTACCACGGCAAATGTTCATATCTGCTTTCTCCTCAAGATCCCCTTGTCACCACCATAAAAAGAACTACATGACTAAACGGTCTGACCATCCCAGATTAATGAATGAGTCAGTCACCCAGTCACACACAAGTTTCACGTAGACAATAATACCGTTTGTATCCTCTATGAAGCAACAGAGATAAAAGCCACCGGAAACAAGTTGTAGGTTGGTGTTTAAGGCACCACACATACAGAAGCCAAGGAATTTTTAGGGAGAAGGGCAAGATTCAAAGCAGTACCCACATTAAGGGAAAAGAAAAATCACATAACACATTTAGCTGTAAAGAACAAGTTCACTGACAAGTGTAATGCTACAGAAAACCTTGTGAAGATATGAAAAAATGGGAAAAGGCTAGTATAGCACAGCTGCATACCCTACTTTTAATAACGATATTCATCTAGCTCTTACAAAGGTTGTTGAATCTCTTAACAATTGAAACATGTTTATTTATGCAAAGAGCAGACATGGCATGGGAATCCGTGGTTCACGATTCCCCAGCGAGTCCTGCCAAAGTCTCTTTACTCTTGTTCTGGAAGAACCACTTCTGGTAACGACAGTAATTTAGTTCTTTGCCTACTCAAACTTTGTTTTTCCTGCCAAGACTAAAAGGATGCCAAGTGTGCTGTTTTCTTTGCCTTAAGCAGTTGTCACCTTTAAACCGGACAGCACCACCTTATTCATGAAGCCCTTTAGCCCAATAGTTATGTTAAACAGCACTGCATTTTTTGATCAGAACTGATCTGAGCAGAATTCATGCCAAATGCTCATCGGCTGCCCATTACTAGTATTACAAGTATATGCAACGATGGGAAAAATTACTCAGTAGTTAAGAATTGTATCTGAACTGAAATGGACTCTTCCCACACAGATTTGAGCTTTGTTTGTTTTGGCAGAAAGGTACTGGAATTTTAGGCGCTAACAGCAAAATGCAATAAAAAAGTGTTTAGATCACCATGGTCTCCAAGGACTTCATATTGAAGATGTACAGCCATGAGAGCTTAAACCAAGAACTAAGCACATTTGGAAAGACTCAAAGTTAACTCATCTCTGCAAAGAGTGGTTCCTCAGGTTCCGTAACCTGCTCAAAATCAGGTTAACAGTATTCCAGAGCAAACAAGGAAGCAAAAAGGCCATTTTTTCTTCTTTTTAGAAAACCGGATTTTCACAGGAAGTTTACCGAAGATTTATCTAGGACCTGTTTTCATGGTAAAGAAAAGGAAGGCCTTCCAGAAAAAACGTACAAGTAAGAACTACCTTACATTAAGTGCCTGAAGGCTGGGAATGTGATTTCTACCATTAACAAAAAATAACAAGCAAATAGAGATAATCCTCCCACTTCAGGTATCTTTCAGGAGAAAACAGTCTCATAATGATCAAGTTAATATTTCTGTCTAACACACTGCTGGTACATAATTCAGTTAGCATATTTTAAAAAACGGTTTCTGTTCTCTTGAAGACATTATCATTCACTAAAGTTCTTATCTGTACAATTAACTCCTGAAACTTGGCAATGAGACATTGCTAGCCCTGCAGAGAGACATGCCTGTGAAAGTAATTTCTAAAACTTTTCATAATAATTCAAATAAAGAAATCTTTATTTGATGAAAGCTCAATGTTATTTTATGTATCTGCATTCAAGATCTGAGCAACATCCAGTTAAGATGCAAATTCCAGATGCCTTAGTACTTAAAGGGAATCTCTATCAGCAGCCTTCTTGTAATGTTAAAACAAACGGACAATTTAGGTATCTCTTGTCACCAAACTACTTATAATTGCTACAGATCAGTAGCCTCCATCTCAGGCTTTAATAGGTAGCTGTTTGCTCTGCAAGAGGGGGAAACAACCTGACCTCTCACACAGAGTTGCCCTCTGCGTGTCAAAAATGGAGGCCAAGAGTTAGGGAGACCAAGTTTGTATCTGGAACTATTTTTCACAAGCTACTGCTTTGTACCTGGTTTTGATCAACACCTCTTTTATAACTGAAGTTGCTAATGCTGCTACCAAGATATTATAAAGCCAGCTGTTCATATGACATTTTCAAAAATGACACCTTCAATTTGTATGCACCTTCCCAAATTAAGCTGCTTCTGTGTCTAATACTGTATCAGTAAATACTCCTTGAAGTGAAGGACCTAAAATGCATACATCATGGCTATGGTACTGCCAGCCAGGCCTGGCAATGGGATTGTTTTACAAAAGGCCGTCCTTCTATAATATTCAATTTGTTTTGCTCAGCTCATCTTGTAAGAAATGACCCATTGCCAAAAGGAGATTGATTACTGTTACTGGAATGAACATTATCAGAGACATGATCTTGATAGATCTCAGGCAAAGGACAGATGCTAGCACAAGTATTTGCTTTGTAAAATGAATCTGGAAGACTGCAGCTGGACTCTGAGGGTGAATTTACACTTCACAGCTCAGCTGATTTAAGAGGTCGCTGCTGCCAGAGGAGGATATCCCACTCTGCGTTGCGTCATCCTGACCCCCCTCCCTAGAGGAAGCCACAGCACTCGCTGCACCCTGGGCTAATCCAACTCAGCTCACTAACACCACAGACTCCCCCGCCCCGTTTCTGAAAATCAAGGTTGTGCTGGTTTAGAAGGCTGAAGGCGCTAGCATGGGGTCTGATAGTGGGAATTGTCCTTTGCGGCAGAGCCAAGCTGTTCAAGCAGCTCGAGTCATAACATATAACCTCACCCTGACGAGAAGCGTTGAACTCGTTCGGCTTCCCCTCCACAGATACACAAAAGCACCAGCCCTTGCATGAGCTTAATCTCCCTCTCCTTTCCCCAGGATTCTCTCTCAGTTGGTTCTCTTTTTCTAGCTCTATATTTGGTATTGGGAAAAAAAACTCTTGGTGAAGGAGGAGGGAAGAAGGGGTGTCAGGACAGAATTACATAGCATTTATTCAGGGCCATCTGTTATTCCAAGTCTCAAAGTACTATTTCTGTACCACTGCAGTGTACCATCCCAGCCGTAAGAAAGAATTTATGGCTGTTCTAATTGCAATCAGTTCAGCACAAGTTGAAGTATCAAATGTGTTTCTATTTGTCATAGAAGAGATTTTTAGACCTTCTTGGGGGGGGGGGTGTCATTGTTTCTCTTGTTCTTTAAATACACACACAGTAATCCATTAACGTGTTTCTCATTAATGAAGGCGGCATTAAAATCAAGGATACTGGAAATTTTAGCAGGCTTAGAATCAACAGCAAGAGAAAAGTGTTTTTCCTTTTTAAAAAGTTAACATTTTGTGCTATTCATTCTCAAAAAAGAACAGTAAGTCTGATATCACTGTAGTAGTGCAAAGACCTAGAAATGAAAGCCACCTCCAAAAGGATGGATACTATCTTTTATCTGCTCTACAATTAATGGTACTGATTAACCTTTAAAGGGGTCAGGTATTTTACCTAAAGGTGGTTCAATAATATTAGTTGCATAGTACTCCTTGACATGATCAGATTCACTAGAATCAGATACAGTTTCCGATAGAACCTTTCACAAAATGAGCAACAATCTCTACCAATAATCAATAGAAAATTGTTCCTGTAACACAGGACTTGACTGTAAAATGCATTTAAAAATAATAAACACATGGATTTTAACTAAGCTAAATGGACAACACTTATACACTAACCAAATTTCTTACCTGATAGGGCTGAAAGGCACTATCTTCAGTTATAAAATCCAGCTGTTTGTCCACAAGGAATTCTACTGCAGTAATTGAATTGTATACACTTTTTCCAACCAAGGGCTTGAATGTCTATTGGAAAAAAAGAAAAAGAAAAAATTAACCAATTAAAAAAAGCTCAGCACATCAAACCCCCAGGACTGTATAAACACTGACGTAATTCTTCCATCAAAACAAGTTAAAACAGAATAACAATTACTAATTATACAAGAAAGAAGGATTTTTTGTTTTGTCATTTTTCCTTTGTGCCGTTGGTGGAAAACCAGCTAGAAAAGGGAACTACACCATACATTCTTCCTTTCCCTCATTGTGCTTGAGCAAGAGTGTTTACCACAGAAGCTCAAAGTACAGAAGCATGATTATATCTTAAACATACAGCTTAGCACGCAGATCCTCTCTTTCTGCCTGCAGGACTAGCTAGCGCAGTGGTAATTACACTAAGGACGCTGAAGTGGAAATCAACTGCAGACGTGAAAAAGCTCCCCGCCTTCCTGTTCTGAAATCGTTCACCTTGCCTCAAGTCAACCATCTCATTTCCCTGCCCGTCTCTGCATCTGTTCTGACTCTGCTGCCTGCCGCCCCCGCAACCACTCCTCCCTGCAGCAACCAGCTGCTCCGGCGCAACGGCTTTGGAGACAACAGCGCCTGGTCCTGGGGCTTTTGCAACGGGGCTGGGAGGTTTCCTGCTTCCCCAGCATGAGGAAGGAAGCAGGAAACCTCGCGGCCCCGCTGCAAAAGCCAGGCACGGAGAAAGGGAAGCAGGGAATAACGGGCTCCTCGATGCCCCCATACAGTCTTTGCCCAAAGCACCCTGCATTGTCCAGGTGCAGTGGGATGCAGTAGGCGAGTGGGGAGAGAGCCATGACTTCAGTGGGTCTCCCATGAGAGGGGACGAGCAGGCAGTCCCCTTCCCTGCTGGCTGGGTTTCCTGGAACAGAAGCGCAAGGAGAGCGTGACTGAGCGGGGATGTACCGAGAGAGGATGAGTCAGGTGAAAAGGAAATCCCAGCGGATGGAGGGGAGAGAAAATGCCACTCTGAAGACAGATGGGAACAGCAAGAGGAAGGCACGGGTGAACAAAAGAAACAACTAGCAGAAAGAACATGCAGGATATAAGGGAAAAAAACATGGAGGGACAGGGGGGGAAAAAAAAAAAGGACAGAGGAAAGTTACTCTACAGGACAAAAAAAAAATAGTAATGAGGGAAAACAGGAAAAGAAAAAAGCCCTCTGAGACGGATTCTAAATTTAAAACGCAGGAGGAAAAGACAAAGAGGAGAAACAAGGGCAGGTCAAACCACATGAAGCGTTGTGCAAACACTACACCAACATCTGTTAAGATGCTGCTATCGCAACAGGACGTCACCAGCTCACATGCAACACCCCGCAGTAACAGACCGCAGGTACTTACAAGGGGAGGGCAGGATCACGGCCGCCTATTTACAGATGGGGAAACTGAGGCACAAAGCAATCCCGTAACTTGACAAAAGTCACCTAAGCAGGGCAGCAGGAGAGTCAGTGACCTGCCCTCTGCCAGTCTGCAGGCAGCTCTTAAGAGATGCACTCAAGGTTTTATCAGACTTCATTACCTACTTTACAAAGGTGTTGCCTTGCGATTAGGCTAAATATAACTCAAGCCTCTGTGGAGCTTCAGCTTTGGCACTTACTAAACAAATGAGAGAATACTTCATTGGAGATACATAATACTTTATAATAAATATATCCAACTCTACAAATGCTCAGATTTAATGTACTGCATTTTTGTTTCTATTTTATTTAAGGTTTCACTTCAGCTGTTACCCTTTCTCATGCAAGCAAGGGGGAAAAAAAAAAAAAAAAAAAAAAAAAAAAAAAAAAAAAAAAAAAAAAAAAAAAAAAAAAAAAAAAAAAAAAAAAAAAAAAAAAAAAAAAAAAAAAAAAAAAAAAAAAAAAAAAAAAAAAAAAAAAAAAAAAAAAAAAAAAAAAAAAAAAAAAAAAAAAAAAAAAAAAAAAAAAAAAAAAAAAAAAAAAAAAAAAAAAAAAAAAAAAAAAAAAAAAAAAAAAAAAAAAAAAAAAAAAAAAAAAAAAAAAAAAAAAAAAAAAAAAAAAAAAAAAAAAAAAAAAAAAAAAAAAAAAAAAAAAAAAAAAAAAAAAAAAAAAAAAAAAAAAAAAAAAAAAAAAAAAAAAAAAAAAAAAAAAAAAAAAAAAAAAAAAAAAAAAAAAAAAAAAAAAAAAAAAAAAAAAAAAAAAAAAAAAAAAAAAAAAAAAAAAAAAAAAAAAAAAAAAAAAAAAAAAAAAAAAAAAAAAAAAAAAAAAAAAAAAAAAAAAAAAAAAAAAAAAAAAAAAAAAAAAAAAAAAAAAAAAAAAAAAAAAAAAAAAAAAAACACAACAAACTATCAGCCAGTCAGGCATGTCAACAACAGGGTAACTAGATGAAAGGGCTGGAGGGGCAGGAGAATATGATAATACGTTAACTACAGAGTCTGAACAGTAAATAATTATTTAACCTCTAATAGTTAAGAAAGGGCCTTTGCTCTTGCATCACTTTTCTATAATGTATCTTACATCGCTAATGGTTCAAGTTAAGAGAGGGTGGAGTTCACATCATGAAATTGCAAAGCACTGAGTGTATAAACTCACAAGCGGACAAACTTTTCTTTAAAAGAAGTCAACGTTGTAGTCTTCCAGTTCTTAATTCGCCCCCACGTCTTCACACACACTGTTCTACTTTTTCCACGCTGGCTCCCTTCTAACTTTCTGTTCTATTATTCAGGTCAAGAAACGCGTTTCCGACTACAAACAACAGGACATACCACATCATTAGCTGAAACGAAACCGTGTGGAATGTGGCTTGCAGTTATCATTCAGGATTCAGACAACACTACAGATTAAGGTACGTGTGAGCCACCAGTTTATCTTACAGCTGGTATTAAAAGAACTAGTTCCAAATATAGATCTGTGAGCATGATTATTCTGAGAAGAGAAACGAAATGCCTTCTCATTTGCTTTCATAGATCTAAGCCTCTAGACAGGCCAACGCCCCCAAAATACACATGTGGAGGATGCAGGCTATCCCACAAGCACAGAGGAAAAATATGTAAATAAATAAAGCAAAACTACGCCATGTCACACACCTCCTCATACGCGGATGGCTGCTCAGCCACACACAACTTGAGATTTTTCAGACACTATTACAAAACATTCCCACTATCAAAGAACAACAAAACCCCGCCCTTTTAAAAAAGCAGGCCGCCTTGGGAAAGCGAAGTCCAGACTCCATCAGCTCCAGGAGATAGGCAGCTCCAGGAGATATCCAAACCGGGACGGGTTAGGGATTTGAAAAATCTGAAGATGGAAGACATGACCAAACTTCACACCATGCACCACATATGCACAAAGAAAAACAGACTAAGAGCACAGCAGGCAAGAGTCAGCTACTAGAGGCAAGCATGTGAGACATGTAACAACATGAAAATAGATGTAAGACGGTCCAACGAGCTCCTTGCAGACTTTCAGAGGAAGACGCTCCCTCCTTCCGTTCCCAAAGTGGAGGACAACTCGGGGGAGAATCAGGCATACTGGCTGAAACCAGGAAAAACTGAACCTCTTCAAACAAAAATCTCCCTTTCAAACTTGCATAAAACTTCCTTTTACCATCTCCATTAACCCAACTCCCTGAAGACCACAATTAAGCAAAGGACTCAAGCACTCTTAAGTGACATCTGACTTCAGCACTCTTGTAAGCAGCTGCTTGAAGAAAAAAGAAAAAAAATCCCACTTTTTTCCCACCAAGTTTCCCTGCTTGGCCAAAGGGAGCTCTATGAACACATACACACACTTTGGTCACTTTGCTACCAAGCTCCCTGACACTAAATAAAACATATTTCTTACTCTGCCCCCCTCATCTCCCCATGATTTTTACCCCAGCTCATGCGAGAAATAACCTGCCTAGGGGAGGCATCTGGCACAGCTCTGAGACTGAGAAGAGTTGGTTTAGGAGGTTAATGGTTGGACTCGATGATCTTAAAGGTACTTTTCCAACCTAAATAATTCTATGATTCCCAAAATCCAAACAAATTTTTAGAAAATATTAAGTACCATCACTTCACAGCAAACAATCTCAAAACTATTCTATAGCATTCACCAAATACTTGCGAATACAGCAGATTACTCACGGACTGATTTTTCTAACGCCCAGTAACACAACTCATCTATTTATTTATCGTTTCAAAACCCCCATGGCAACCACAGGCCTCGCTTTCCCGAGGAAGCAGTACTGAGCAAGCACATAGTGCATTTTTATCTCTGCCTAACGCAATTAAGCAGCTGTAGACGTGGTAAGCCGCCCCCACCGTGCGAGCAGGCAGTTCCCTGGCACCGGCGGGGGCTCTAGGAGCCGCGGCACCTCGGCTGGGAGCTGCTGACTCCCGGCTGCTGCAGGCTGGGCGCTGCCAGGCCGTGACACCCGGGAGGCTCATTGCAGCAAACGCTCGGGTTACAGCTGAGCTCGCAGCTGCTGCCCGGCTCAGCCCGCACGTAGCACTGCCTCGGTGGAGCTCTCGGCCTGCTTAGCTGGGCACCCTGCGCCTGAAGCCTGCTCCTCACACCACGAAAGCACATTTTCCTAGGCACATCTACTGCATTTGCCCCTTTTTTAAAAAAAATAATTATATAATAATCTCTCTAGAGGAATGTATGCCATAAAGAGAACAGACTTTTGAAAAGGTAAGAATTTGTTCAAGCGAGCTATTCTTAAACTAAAACCTGTAACGATTTATAGATTTCTGTCTTTAAACGACAAAAAATTGAAAAGGTCATGTGAACTTAATTTATACGTGCTATTCAGCAAACTTTTCCACATATTGTTCTTTAGCCTCGCTGTTTAGTCCTGCAATAGCGCAAACACTGGCACCTTTTCATTACGACACTTAATCATTTAAAATAGCTGCAGCTCTCTTCCAATGCCCGTTCGTTGCCATGGTTTGTACTCAAAGGCAGAAGTACCGAGTGGAAAAGAGCGGAAGATAAATAAAGCAGACCTGACATAAAAATCGAGCATCGAGTTCTCTCATTTGCAACTACTTTGCCCGCGTTCCCCAGGGAAGGGCCGGTTCCCAGCCAAGGCGTTATTCCGGGCGGAACTCTCTCAGCCCTTCCCCGGAGGGGGTGCCGGAGCCCGCAAGCAGAAGGGAGAGACCGGCGGGGCGCGGGGGCGAAGCGGCCCCGCAGAAGAAGGCAGCGCCAGCCAGGCCCCCTCCCCGTCGGAGGCGGCGGGGGTGCCGCATGGCAGCGCGCTGCAGCGATTATCGCGGCTGTTTTGTGACGGCGGGGCCCCTCACCGCTAACGTCTGGACAACGAGCCCTGGAAGCTCAGCAGCCGGCGTTAACGGCAGAAATTTAGCCGCCCTAACAACCACCACCACCCCCCCCGCACACACACACACGCAATTTCTTAAACTACGTTTTTCCAAAGGGCGCAGGCCACCCCTGCGCGGCACCCCCGGGGCAGGGAGGCGCCCGGTACTCACGGTGCCTCCGGCCCGCGTCCACCCGCCCCCGGGCCCCGCACAAAGCCGCCGCCGGCCGCGTGCCGCG
>VYZW01033374.1:165437-191003 GCA_013401315.1 Balaeniceps rex
AAAAAAGGAAGGGCGGGTCAGGCATGAGCTCAGTGCCTGATTTCGGTCCAGAAGCAGCGGAGCAGAGGGCGGTGAAGGGAGCGACCCACACGGCAGGGGACGAGCCGGGAGTCCTGGACTGCTCTGCTCCCCTCTGCGCCGGGATCCAGGGAAGCCTGGCAGAGGCTGGTCATCCGAAAGCCTTTCGCTAACAGCACACTGCGCCGGCATCAGCAAGTATTTACAGCCCATAAACTGATGCAAAAGGTTCTCAAGCACAATTTTCTAATTTTCAGCATACAACCTATTTTCTCCCGCTGACAAAAAAAAAAAAAGAAAAACACCAAAACAAAAAAACAACCCACAAAAAGCGTTTTCCTACTGCTGTGCAGAAGTTAATGGCACCAACCAACTAGTTTACATAAAAAACATCAATTCACCTGAATAGTCCAGGGGGAGAAAAGTGCACGGTGCACTATCTAATGAGAAAATGGTTTCCAAACAGAAAGTCAGCAGTAACGCCTGTAATGCATTCCTTGGGTTTAGCTCACATACACAAGCATGGATAGAAAAGAAACCCCATCACAATGGAGGTTGGGATAGAGGCATTTATTTCCTCCAAACCCGTTAAACATAAACAGCTGTACATTTTCTATTTCATGGAAAAAATATAAAGCGTATAGTTTGCCAAGAAAGTATGAGAATAATGGGAAATCAATGCATGACTACCTCTCTGTTCTCATCTTGAATTATTCCAAATGATGTAAGCTTAAAGGTGTACTGGAATGCTATAAATACTGAGCTCTGAAATAATAAAATACTTAAGTACAGTTAAAAATTGAAGGCTCTCTACCCACCACAGACCTTTCTCCAGCAACTGGATTTCTTCCACAACAGTTTGTGACACTGCATGCATGCAAGCAGGGCAGGAACCAGGCTACCTGTACAGAGTTTTTGGACACTACCCAGCCTACGTCCAAACCACGTAACTGCAAAACTGGATTTTGCTTTGAAGGGACACTAGCAGAGGTGGTTTATTGTATTGATTTTCCCTTTTAAGTGGTCTCCCAGGCCTGGTGAGCCCCAGGCTGCTGAGCAGCCTTATATGGCAGCGAGGCTGCGGGGAGCCGGCGATGCCCTGAGCAGCCTCCATCTATTCCTGACCACCCAGGCCGGACAGTCACTCCTCTCGTCTCCAGCACCCCCGCACACAGCTCCACTGACCCCACGCCCCGCAGCCCCTCACCAGATCCGATCACCCTCAGGGCTAGCCAGAGAAAGGCCACCTTCTACCGCCAGCAAAGCACAGGGCTCGCTAACCCCCTCTGCTCCCCCAAAACACACCCCCTGCCCCAGCCAGGCCACGGTGGGGCTGCGCTTCCGCATCTCCAAAGAAAAAAACTAAACCAAGCATCTTAGTGGCACCATTTTGACCTGATTTCTTTCCAATTCTTTCTTTTCCACCCCACCTCCCCCGGGGTGGGAATAATGCCTCAGCCACTTTCGCTGGTACCGAGACAGGTCATGCAGTAGCAGAGACTAAAATGCATCCTTACTCCATATTTGGGGCCACAGTTTGCACCACCCTTACCCCTTTGGTGCCGAAGTGTGCCCATTCTCTGCCACCAAACAGCAACGGGGGAGCTTGTCAAGTGAGCGGGCGAGTCTTTCACGGACTCGGTTGGTTCAGAGGCCTCACCACCTCTAAAAAATAAAACTCAACCTTATCAGTAATAGCTGACACAAGGAAATACCCTGAACTCAGACTCTGCCACGTAGTCAAGAAATAAAATATTTTTTCCAAACTTAACTCTATACTTGTATGAACTTCAATTTAACTTTTAAAGCACACTTTAGATTACCTCCAACAAGTCCTGAACATCCCAAAGACATACTACTACCACCACCAAATTCGTACCTTTCTCATACGGTTTCAGGGGTTTGTTTCACCATTTCTCTCAAGAAGGAGTCCAAACACTAACAGTTATTTCAGGAAGGGCAAACAAATGAATTATGCCTATTACAGAGCACAACATACTTTGTGCTACTATTAACCTAATGGTGCTGTGATAGCTGTGCGGTATGTAGTGCAACTGTCAAAGCAGGAAATCCTTAATAATATCCAAGACAGACACTGTTAAAATACAAATCACAAGACTGTCTGGAGGACAGGCAAGTTTGCCTGTTTGGACAAAGCTTTATTAATAGACTGCAACTTAGTGACAAAGAGTATTAATACCCAGCGCAGCACCACCTATTCATTACCACAGAGGGATTTTGCTAAAAATTCTCAAGTGGCACCAGCTACGCATGGAATACTAACCCAGCCACTCTATTTCCAAGGGTTTCACTTCAAGATGATCTCAGTAAAAATCCGCTAAGTGGGAAAAGGCCTTTTGAGAGTATAAAAAAAATAATGAAGTTGCTACTGGTGCAACTGCTACTGTTAAGTACGCTAAGGCAACGTAAAATGACGTTTACATCATTACGGCTTCCTAAATTTACCGCAATATATATGTGTGTATTCTTAACAAAACACAGATTTGCCACGTAAAGGCACTAACACTGATTTTTAAACAAGAATTTTAAAAATTAGTGTCTTAAGAGTCCCAAAGCCTAAGGAAAATATTCCTATCCAAACCTGGTTATGACATTTGCAAAATACTACGCTTTAGAGCGGCTTGTTTAATAGTCACATTATTTTAGCGCTGTTTCCAACTACTGTTTGCTTCGTCTCACAATCGGGCCTGAACTCTGTCAAACCAGCCGCACTGTAAGCTTGCAGAACAGAGCTGCCTTTGTTCTTTGGCACTGCCAGTCCCCTACAGAATCAGGCAGCACACTGAACCGCACTCGGCAAACAATCCCTGACCTTCAATTACTGTCTTGGCTCACTGCCACAGGATACATGTATTACTGGTAACACAGTGTGCCCTATTTTGCAGATAATCGCTAGAACTACAGATAATCATGAAAATCGACGGAAAAACGCAAACATTCCCTTCCTAAAATCGCAGTCGTAACTTCAACTACAGCAAAGCGTTCCTCTGGCATGCCGCAGCAGCACACCCCAGGCTCAGGCCATGCACGCGAGGATGGCAACACTGCAGGTTTTGTACTTTTAGAGACCGCATGAAAAATTCCAGGTGGTGTACGGCTTCGCCTTCCTCTGCTGGAGGTTTTGGGTTTGGTTTTTGTTTGCTTTCAGGCGGCAGGCACACCGGGTTGTGCTGGCACAGTTTTGCAAGAGCTGCTCTTTTTGTCGTTTCTTTTTCCCCTTTAAAACACCAGCAGGTTTTTCACTCGAGCGCCCCCACACAGAGGCGTTTGCTGGGCGGCTGGTGCCCGGGCAAGGCTGGCGCTGCGGGCGGAGGCCAGCGGGCAGCGACGCCCCCCGCAGCCCCTTTGTTGGACCGCCGGGGCCGGGGCCGGGGCCGGGGCCGGGGCCGGGGCCGGGGCCGGCTGCAGCCCTTGTAGTTGCGGGCTGGCCGGCAGCCAGCGCCCGGGCCGTGAGTCACTGCCCTGCTGGGAGGCTACTGGCACGGCGCTGCCAGAAACACGGCAAGGACGTCGGGAAACTAAAGCACACACAGACCGGGGGGGGGGGGGTTCTGCGGTAACCCTCCTTTGGTTTCTTGAGGGCAGTAAACCCCTTTAACTGCAAACCACGCTCCTTCCCTGCAACCTCACCCGAGAAACCCATGTGTGCGATGCTGCTGGCAGGGAAAGAGCACATGTAAATATTGTGGATGAGTAAATATTTAAACTTTAAAACAAATGAAAGTTATTTAAATCGGTCTTCATCGTTTAAATTAGCGTTTTTCTACTTATCTTCTTCCTGTGTGTGCTGCCCTACATTTGCTTAGCAAGCAGAACTGTTTCATAGCGATACTCCCGCAGAAATAGTAGTGTAAGAGCAGAGCTACAGTTAGTCTCATGTTAGTGGAGAAATTAACTTTCTGATTACGTATTTGTGCAAACCAACTGAGTTCAAACCGAGTACTTAAGTGCAGAAGCCAAAGTCCAAAGGAGGAATTAATGTGTGTGAAACAATCATTACTACTAAGGCTGCAACACATAAAATAGAGCAACTGCATTTAGGCGCCAGTTCATTTGGCAAATTCTTCATTTAAACTCTCCTTGTTCGTTATGGAGGTGGGCAAATGTCACTTGGAAACATCCAGACGTGTAAAAACTTCACCAGGCTATCTTTAGTAATTTTTCGAAATTGAGAAGCTGAGGACAACAGCATTACATTGGAGGAACATGAGCAACAATACAATTAATACACTCCCCTATCTGCACTAACTGATTTTACAGTATATTTCAAATTAATCCAAT
This sequence comes from Balaeniceps rex, assembly GCA_013401315.1. Taxonomy (NCBI): domain Eukaryota; kingdom Metazoa; phylum Chordata; class Aves; order Pelecaniformes; family Balaenicipitidae; genus Balaeniceps; species Balaeniceps rex. The sequence continues at coordinate 169,758 of VYZW01033374.1, forward strand.
TCAAAATATGGTTTCTATCTTTGCAATATTTTTAATCGACTTTTAAAATCACTTTTTTCCTCCCCTGGGCAAGCACCATGGGATTTAATGCTGCATGCATCAACATGACTGTGCAATTTTCCCCATTACTTCATCCCCATCTACTTCATCATACCAGTACTGTAATCTCATCTCTGGGAATAAGCTCTGTTAGTAAACTTGCACTATTTTCGTGGCTGAATTGGTGTCCCTGCTGCAACAGGAGACCAATAATCTTGGTAAAAGAAAAACCAGAAGCATGGCATTAAAAAAAAAACAACGCATCATTGTAGGTAATAGTATTGCATGAGTTTTCTTATTTGCGAGTTTGCTGCCAGTGTTTAAATAATCTGCAAACTTCAGAAACTGTTACAAATTTTGAATGTTGACAAATAATTTCAGACTAAGTTGCTTTCATTTCTCCTGTTACAAAACCCCAAATCCTTTGTACAAATTCAACTCGTTCTTTCAGGTCTAAGCTACCTAAATAGTATTTTGTACAACTGCTGCCCCTAGTTTCTTTTCTTCCTAGCCCATTCTACACCTTCCCCTAATTCAATTGCTATTAGCAGCCTGTCGCTGACATTTTTCTGTCTACCTAGCCGCTGCAGTACGCCATTTACAGATACAAATCCTTATACTTAGAACCTACGGAACAGTGCTCTAACTCAAGATTTATGTCCACAGACAAAATATCGAACAGTCTCTCAGGCATCCCTTTGTGGACATCTGTCATCTCAAGCCCAGCATCGCTGTAACAGACTTGTGTTTTCCTGTGCCCTCTCCCTTCGTTAGCTGAGCAAAAATGCTGTGACCCTGCCACTCACTCAAATCCAGTAACATAAATGTAATCTTTAAGCGTGACCTGCTCCCTCTCACTTCTGGGTCCAGGTTACATGAAACTCTTGCAGATCTTTTTTATAAAGCTTACAAAACATATGTTTTTCTACCCATTCCCATAGTTCAGACCACCAGCCTACACTCATCCTGCATTTTGATTACTGAAGCCTCCTTTCCACTGGCCTTAATAAATGCATACATGTTCAGATCCACTCAAAATGCTGTCACAAACACCTCCGGCCCACAACGTCCACTTTTTGCACTCCTTCCCCCAGCAGTCCCATCACATCAAACTGCACTTTCAGAAACAGCATCTCCTGATCCTACTATCGCTCTTTTACCAGTTTCAGGAACAGTTTACCGACAGCACCTGCAAAGCTGATTCACTGACATCTTTCCATTTCCTCCTTAAAACTCTGCTTTGCTGTACTGACCTCTGAAACCTCAAATTTTAACTCTGTGGAGAAAGGAACCCTTTTCATTCTGCTTTGTTCTACAACTCATTGCACAATGAAATCCCGGCCTTTCATATGAGTTTCCAAGTGTGGTGGTAAACGTGCCACAACAGTCATTAACCTTCCAAGTGTCCTGGTAATGTGCCACAACAGTCATTAACCTTGGGACTGGATTCTGTCTTCCACAAAGCAAGAACAACAGCTTCAAGATCATAATGTTCTTACCCACACTCCTTCTGCAATATTCATCAAACCCTTTTCAACTTGGGTGCCATCCATGTTTTTCAGTATTCACGCTTCTTCAGCCTTCTTGCTTCCCTCACAATAATGCCAAACTCCCTCCAACTCATTTCTTGGCTTTATTCTCTTCTTCCAACCCTATCGCCAACATTCACAACGTTCTTGCATCCTTTTCCCCCTGAACTTACTGGATGTAACATTCATTTACCCGGCCTCCTTCCAGCCTCACCTCCAGAAAAACAACCTGATTGAGAACATCAGCTTTGGGCTTCTTGCATCCACTGGATTGCTGCTCTGCTCTTCTGATTCAGCATCCGGCACTGCCTCCCTCTCATACTTCCCACTAACTGAAGTCCATTACAGAACAGGACTCCACCTTTCACCCTCCTACTGCTTCCTGCCCCTCTCATACTGCATTCCCAGTTGCCTCTCTGAAGCACATCTCACTTCCTGAGAGTCACCCAGCTCTAGCTTTCATAAGGTCCCTTTCTGGTTTTATTCCCCAGAGCTTCAATACAATGCCTCACCTTTTTCCATCTCACCCCCTACATCCTTTTTAACTTTGATTTCCAGAGCACTACTTTTTTTCCCCCAATTCTGCTGTTGTTTTTTCAGTTCTTCTGCCCTGCCACTCTCTCTCTCTCTTTCCTTTGTCTAAGGCATCTTATTCACCAACTTAGTCAGCTTCCTGTCTCTTAAATGGGCTGTATTTTGTTTTGCATTTTTCTGTTTGCTCTTCTCTAAAACAACTCAGGTGCATCCTCACCATGGAAAGCTCGGCTTCCCACTTCAGTTCGGACTCCCTGATTGCTCAGGCTGCCGGCAGGCCCTTCAGTCCAGGGCTGCCTCCTGGAAACAAGCCACTGGCTCCATCGGAGGCGAAACGGGGTGCGGTTCTGAGGGAGCCTCGCTCCAGGCATCACTTCCTCCGTTATGGCAGTGGTAAGAATGCACCGGTGCTGGTATTTTCCATTCCCGCAGCCCGACAACAGTATCCAAGCGACTCCTGTAATATCAAATGCTCCCCGTATGCCTGACACCACACCCAGGGCATGCAACATATTCTTGACATCATGCTATAAAATGTTCACTTGAATAGGCTGTAACAACTCAGTTAAGTAGAAAGTCTCTACGGGGAGTGGAATTGGCTCTTGAAACAGAGCTGGGATCGGAAGAAAAAGATATGTTAAACAGGAGCTCCTGTTTGGAGCTATCTGGAATAACAAAAGTCTCAAAAACATGCGAAAGGTGAAGTATAAAAATCTTGAAAAAAAAAATCAAGAACAGAGAGCAGTATTTTAGAAGAACACATCCTGTAGAAGCTGAAAGAGGGAAATGCCGCTTCAGATTATCGTATGAATAAAGTTGTTATACATAAATTTGGATTCCACTTCTGAGAAGCAAAAAGACTCCTCAAGGCCTTTCCTCCAGTCTTTACATTTACTCCCTTTTATTGACAGCAAGGTATTTCACTGTTTGTCAGGCGGAATAAGAGCTGTGGAATAAGCACATTTAATTTGCAATATATTCAGAATAGGGGTTTTTTTGGTGAATAGCTAAAAAGCTACAACTTCTATTCCTTCCTCCTTCTCTACTTCCACTGTCTCCAAAAAATCAGGAACCCCATCTGCCAGTTCTGCAGGCTTTCTATCTGGCTATCTCTGGATTCCCTTAATAGGGAAAGGCCATTCAGGGTGGGAGAAGATTACTCATTTTGGATTCAGTGCCTCTGTGCTCTCTTAGTCCCGGCTTGTTGGGAGTAAGGTCATACTTGGACATGTCTCTGTGTTTTGCGATACATCCTTTTTATGTCCTAAACAAGTACACTTTAAGCATAAGAGTACCTTATCTTAAAAGTAGTATTTTCATATTTCCAAACAGGAAGACTTAAATATTAAGCAACATCGGTGCATTGTGTTTTAATTATCTTTGTTAAAAGCTCCATCTTAACTGAGACAACATGCTAGTATACACTCCTCAAATAAAAATATCACTGTTCACCACACCTTTGTGTGTCATCATGTAAGCAGGGAGAGATACAATCCAGTTTCAGACTATATATAGAAATATCTTTTAACCTTCTTGAGCAGTATTTTTTCCTGCTATGATTGTTTTATAATCATATTGTGACTTTGTCAGACTTCCTACACTGAGATACAGTTGCTAATACACGGGTTTGATTCCTGACTCTGTAGTATAAAAGGTTTGGGAGAACTTCTGCAAAGACAAAAAACTTATAGGCATAAACCACTAAGAAGTTGAGGTTCAAAGTTTACACTTGATAATAAGAAGTCTGATGGAACAGATGGGGTTTTAGTCAATATATCCCAGCATCAGGATAATGCTGAAATAATGTTGAAACACCATCAGTCTATCTAGTAAACAAATTAGAAAATAACCTAGATATCACAATGGATTTCCCCCCCCCCCCCCAGTGTTATTTTTAGATTCTCACATCTGCCCTCCTACATGCTTGTCCAGTAGCAACCTTGATGGACAAACACTTTTTTTTTTCCTTTCAGGAAAACACAGGACAGATGGTGTTGAAAGTATTTCTCTCTGAGATAACAAGTTTTCTGCTTTTTATAAATTCACTCATCTTCAAACTGTGACAGCTGTGAGTTTAAAGACAAAATCGAAATGACCCAGATCTTGTTCATCTCCTTTCTCTAGGGTCCCTGAAAGGTCACACAAATATGTCTCATTTAGAAGTTTCCCACTAAATGTGAAATGCATTTCTTTTCCAAGTTTAAACTTACTGGTATGTTAGAAAGAAGTGATGTACCCCTCTGCTTTTTTTCAAATTTGTGTCTCAGGCCTGTGTTGTGAATTCAGGGTCTTCTGGATCCGTCTGTGTAGTATATCAGACAGTATCTACCTCCAAGATCTATTTATAGCACTAATTACATTCCCTCATTCCTCCCATACTAGTGTACATGACAACGTTACTAGCCTACATTATCTACTCCCACTTAGTCTCTCATGTTAGATTGTACTTCTACACCCTGGTTATCCTCATCGTCCTGCCCAGTATCCAGTTCAGTTTGAATTTATCTTTCTCCAGCATGGATGACCAGAATTATGTATGTTAGTTTAAAAGCACTCCGGGGGGCAGCTGCATGGGGACACTAGCACGCCTCTATTCCAGGAAGATGCGTCTCGCGCATCCCAGAGTCACACCTGCGATCATCTCGACATCGCACAGCAGGTTCACGGTCCTCCTCTGACTGGCCAGAAGGCCTGGACTTCTCCATGCCAGTGCTTCCGCTGGATAAGCTCTCGTCTACGTTTGCCATCTGCTCCTAAATCCACCACTTTGTGTTTTATGCAGTTACGTTTTGTTCTAGTTCTATTACTTTGTTTCTCAAGGACATTAAATTTTAGTTGCATAAAAAACCCTCATCCACTGTGTTAAGGGCTCCTCCTATTCCGTACCATCTACACATTTAATCAAGTGTAATCAATTAGTCCAAACATTTTAGTGAAAACACTGAGCAAGTCACTCCCAAAACATGTGAACGATTGGTAGCCAGAGCTATTTCACCACTACACTGCTCCACCTATTTCAACACCACATAGCTAACATCTTAAACGCCAATTCCTATCTAATTTACTGTTCATGCTACTAATGCCCGTCTTCCTCTGATTGTTCATCACTTATACTGTGGAATGCATTACAAAAGTCTAGATGAATTATATTAATTGCATTTTCTTGCCTCAGAACAAAGCCGACCAACCTTTTTGTTCAAGTGGGTGCATGACATAGCCTTTCAAGGTGCTGGTGACAAGAATACCCATGATTAAGGGGAAGGGGAGGAAACACACAGAAGATATAACCAGTCTATTTGTAAACACTTAAAGGAAAACAAGACTATGAGTAAAAGCCAGCATGAATTCAAAAATAATACATTATGTCAAAGCAAATTTCCTTTACAAATAGAAGAGCAGACTTGAGAAGCAGATCTATATCCTGACTTAAATAAGGTTTTTGACACTGCCTCCTATGATATGCACGTACATAAGCTAAATAGGTTAGACCCAAATGAAACTAACGTGGATGCATATCAAAACAAAAAGAAGGAATAAACAAAACAAAAAAAATCCCAAAACATTCAGAAATCATCTGAATGTTGCTCACTGTCAAAACATGTATCTAGAATGCAGTTCCCAAAGTCACCTACACTGGGTCTGCTGTTACGCGCTATTTTCATTAGCAACCCAGATGATAGAAGAGAGACTACATTTATTAAATTGACACACAACCAGCTTGGTGGGACTGCAAATTTTATTGGAGGACAAAAAGACAAACTGGACAAGTGGCCTGAGAAAAAAAGATGACATACAAAACACTACATGTAGGCAGGAGAAGTCAACAGCAGAAATACTGAATGGCGAACAACTGGCTAAGGAGAAATTCCACAGAAGAAGAGAGAAGTTAGGTTCAATTTATGAACTGCTATGAGTTAACGGTACCATGCTGTAAAAATGCAAACACAATACTGGGATATATGCATGTTAGTACAGCCTGTGTTCAGCATTCATAAAGCCTCAGCTGGAGCACTATGAAGCGAGCAGAGTTTTGGGTATTGTTCTTCAAGACAGGTATGTGCTCAAAAGAGAGCAATAAAATGAGCACAGTTTTGGAAAATACCATGGATGAATACAGACTGAAGAGACAGAGGGGAAAACAGAGCTGGGTGTGTCTCCAGCTAGGAAAACAGGATGCTACAAGGAATAATTTCTTAATCTCTACAGCAGACACAACAAGTTTTAACGGCCTTAATTTAGATTAGATGATCTCAAGGTCTTTTTCAGTCATATGATTCTAGAGTGTCTGTAGGGTCACTTACCTCTTCCAAATAAAACAGCATTTCGAAACACATGTCCAAATTAATGCTATATTTAAGTCTGCTTTTATTATGCCATCTGCCTCTCTGCCCAGCTTCTCTGACCAACATCACCTACTTCATGGCTTCTCTCCACAGCTACAAACTGTTGCTCCTTTGGGGGCCACAATGCAAAAGGAAGAGTCTCAAGACCTCACTCCCTGGCAGCAATATTCTGGCACTCTCGAGAGCTGTGAGGTACCAGCTTCCCTCACCCACACTAATCCCAGCCTGCAAATTCCCACCGATGGAGCTGAACAGGAAGATTTACCTGCGGACCTTGGGAAAGGTTCTGGCAGATCATGCCTGACCTGAAGGCCACCGGCTGGCCTTCCTTGTCTAGAAAATTAATTCTTCTTAAAGACAGGTATTGGGACACTAAAATTTGCTCTTTGAAGTAGGTATATTGTATTTTACTTCATTTTCTTTAATCTCCTAAGTCTTTGATTATTCTTCCCCTCCCCCCCCCCCAAAATGCTTCCCAAAGCTTTACATATTGTGAGGGCAGACTGACAGTCTTTTAATTGCTTGCGTAATTCTTCCTTTCCCCCTCTTTATGTTGGCACTGCTTTCTCCAATCATTGGTACCACCCTGAAGGAAAGATTAGCTAAAATAGTTACAATCAGCACTAATTCTTTCCTAATTCTGAGATGGAAATTTCTCTTGGTCCGAGTATTTTACGATCCTTAAGTTCCTTCTGGTTGTAGTAATTTCCATTCTCTTATTCTCATTATATGTCTCGCCTTTTCCTCTGTAGTTATCATCCTTACTGAAAATTAAGCCAAAAGTATTTAATGTTTTAGTTATGTATCATTGTTATTCTCTACCCTTCTCACCATACAAAAGCTTCTTCTTTTTATTTGTTTTCACATCATTTGCAACATCAAATTCAACTTTTAGAAACAAAGAAATCAGAATTAAGTCTTTTTTTTCCACCCCGTTGCTCACAGGATTCCTGCATTAGTCTTGCTATGTATCTTCAGGCTGGCTATTCATCCATTTTGGTCTGCAGACCAGAAGAACTTATCTTTACATGGGACTCAGTTTCCAGACATATTTTACATATCTGTGACTTCAAGAAGTTGAGTCCTCAGGCTCCTTACACCTGTGATCAGCTTTGCTTATTTAAATTTGCCACTAAGATTCAAAACCTGAATTCCAAACCAACTTTCCTGTATTTTTTTGCGTATTTCAAACTGAATCAACTCATGATTACAAAGGTGCAATTTTCAGTTCCACTTAATCTGATTAACTAAACTGCCACTGAATGGGAAGGTCTTGAAGGCCTCACCAGCCTCGGGCACTTGCTCTACCCCCTCTGGCAGCCCGATCCATCAGAGCTCACCCCCCCACCCTAACTGACTCATTTTCTCTAGAGTCACCTTTGCTGATGTGACTCACGCCTTGGCTGCGTGACTGCTAGGATCAGCTAGACAGGGGCAGAATGAGTGAAGCCAGCTCTTTTCAGCAGCTGATTAAGCATAAAGTGAAACTGAATCCTCAATCCAAAATTGTTTTCTAGAATATCCTCATTGCTTTTCAAAATTAAGTCTGAAGCAACACTCATCTCCTGTTGGTTCAGTGACTAGTTTAAGGAAGAAGCTTGCCAGCAATCCCATCCAGGAATACCTTGGCCCTATCATTTCTTCTCTAATCTCTACCTGGGAAAGTAAACCACCTCATAACAAGCAGTATTTATCTAACAACACTACAGAGATCCCTATCCCTATTCAAGTCTAACCCTGAGGCTAATAACAGATTCTTTACTCCTTCTGTCATCTTTCTCCAAAGTGATTTTGAGCCAAACTGATTCTGGTCTGTCCTTTTTACACCACGGTATTTTTTCTAGTCTACCATATAATTACTACTGCACAACTTTTGCTTTTGTTCAGTTATTTCTGAACAGCACAAAGTGCTTTAAATACATCGAGTCCAGTTATTAAAAGCATTCTACCATGCTTCTGATACTCAGATGTTTTATATCCCAGCCTCTATCAGAAGCTCTCATTTCTCCATTTTGTTGTCCAGGCTCTCAATATGTATACACAACATTTCAGTTGTTTCTTAGTAACCACATCCCATTATCCAGTGAAAACCTTTCCCTAGCTGCAATGCCTGACTATCATTTTCCTTAATCTTGGAGCTATTTTCCTTCTCAATTAGTACTAGTCCTCTAACCACTGGCACTTCTCCATATGCTGAGACAGAAACAAAGGTTTACCCAACAGCTCTCTGCTGAGAGCTAAAGCCCGAATGGAAGTTGCACAGGTTGGTCAAAGCTTTTTTCCTTACACTGAAGTTGCCAGCCATTGCACTAGCGTTCCTCTCTGAAGGCAATTTTTCTAGGTACTTGGGGGCAGAACCTAGCCGTAAGAGTGATCTCCTCAGGGCTCTCTCCTCCAGGGAGCACAATTCCACTTAAGATCATCAAACCATCTAGTCTATGTCTTCTCCAGTATGTTACGCACATCTGTAGATGGTATGCACATGGTAGAAAATTTGCTGTCGTTTATCCTATCATGAAGGCTAATGATGGCGTCTTTCCTTCCCACTCCCACTCAAATCCCTTCAGGATCTTTCTCAGCTTTCTCATTCTTCCTCATCTTCCCATTCAGCAACATCAAAAGTCTCACCAAGAAGTCTGCAATTCCTCAGCCACATGAGCCTTCTCTTAATTCCTGGATCTGGTTTAAGTTTCAGCCGCATCGCCAGTTGCATCTTGAGGCTCTCCCTTCCCCCTGCCTTCACTTTGGAACTGTATTAGTGATTTCATGCATACTATATTTAGTCATCTTTATTAAATCTGCCATTTTTCAGGTTTCCTCCACTGTTCCCTTGATTATTAACTCTCGTCTCTTTCAAGTCCTTGCCTTCAAAAAGGACGCACACTAAACTCCCTTGATAGACTCACCAGTTACACAGCAACTACTTATCAGCTGCTTGACTTCTGAAACCTTTTGTCTAAAGGAACTTCAACCCTTCATTTAGTTCAGCTGTGGTTAGCAGCAGGAATCAGTCTCACACTCAAGTTCAAATGCTGTCCATAAATCACATTCAAATCAGACACTAGTTACTGATCCTCAAGAAACAAGATTTGCTTCCCAACCCCCTGGGAAAGGGTCCTGTGCTGGCTTTGTTGACCTCTACTAAAAGCTCAATGCTTTATAACAAACTGGATGTGTCAAAGATGTCTGCTTTGGCTATTCCCATGGAAGTCTATCCAAATTTGGCACAGTTAGAGGTCTCAAAAAAAAAAAAAACAACTCACAGATGTTTAACTGAGAAACACTTGGAAGCAAGGGGCTGTTTCCTTTCCTGACAATCACTGTTCTTGACTGGTGAGGGCCATGGCCTCAGCGATCAGAACAGAAAGTGTCCCCCATTGCTGGCACCCAGCACTAAAGGAAAAGGAAAACGTAAACTGAGGAGAAGGTACAGGGAGCAGGAAAAGAACATCAGAAGGGCGAGAAAGAGTGAACGGGCACAACAGCTAGCAATGGATTAACAAGAATAGAAAGCTCTGTGTACTACCACCACATATCCCCCTTGGAAGCTGGAAATGCACCTGGAAACCCCATGCAACATTCCTCTGTTTTCTACCAAGACGACTTACTGCTTCTTTTGTACCTGGGCCACAATACCAGCCAACTGGTATGAAAAAAACAGCTTTGCTCGGTAAAATGCTTGAGTACTAAATGATCAACTGAGGAATTAAGCTTGTCTCTACCTCACTGCCTTCTCTCCGTCATTGAAAATAGGCCTCCTTTGGGGACCCCCCTTCCCCAAATTGACTGGAAGGAGTGGTACTTTATTTCTAAAAGTTCTCAACAGCGTCAAAGCAGAAATCCCCCGTGCACCCTCCCCATACGCTGTTCTGTTTGACACCTTCCTTCTCTTTCCTGGCCTGTATCACTTCCGAGTACTTTTGCCATTTGCAAGATACAGCATGCTTATGCAAGGATGAGGAACATTGTCCTTTTTTTTTGCCTTTCAACTCAGTATAGCTCCTGTAATTTTTTTTTTTAAATTCTAATCATGTTCAATTTTTTGTAAGAGTATTTCAATTGACTTTTAAAATTAAATTATTCTTTTTCAGCCCAACAAGCCAGGCCTAACTGATACAAAACTATCAATCAATCAGGTAACAGCATCAAATCTAGGACTATTCAGAAGTTTGGGGTTTTTTTACCCCTATTTAAGATATCCTCAAGCTGTGCTCAAGATACAAAGCAAGCAACGGATGGAATTTTAAAAACGAAGCCTCTCTTTGGTGTTTGGTCTTTATATTCTCATATCTGTGAAATGATTTTAAGAACTTTACTCCCTTCCCCACCCCCAAAGTAACAAGAAAAAGCTTTACATTAGCTAAGTATTGAGGGAACAAAAGAATAACTCTCACTGACAGGTTTTTATTTTTCTCTGAAAGAGAGCTCTTTCAGACCAAGTCCCACAAATGGAGCTAGACAACAGGGCAAGCACTAAATCTCTAGGACACTTCCCCCCATTTCATAGTGCTATAACATCGTACATTGAATTACTTCAGGAGAAATCTATAAAATGAATGACCCATTTCTGGTCAAAAATCCCAGCTGTGAATCACATAGCCATTTGGCCTATAAAAAGCAAAAAACATAACCTTTTTTTTTCCCAAAAAAAAAAACCCTGTTCTCATACAAAAAAGAAGTGGGGATGTTTTCCAATGAATATAAAAGATAAGAACTTTTTGAGAAAGAAGCACAGCTACTTTTAGAACTACCTTTCCTTATGAAAAAAAAAAATCACTCTGCCATACCTGCATAGAAATGTTTCATTTCTCTCTCCCAGTCATTATTCAGTCTCTGAAACAATTTCTCTATAACTGAGTTATACCCAAGTTTCTCTGTAAGTCTGCTAATCCTGAAAAGAAAGGGGATAAAGAAAGATATATCCACAGTTTTGAGTTTATTTCAGCAGAAGTAAAAGATGCTTTGTATTAAGTGGCTATAATAGTGGTTGACAGAAGAAAATACATATCCAGTTTAGGGAGATAGAAAAGAGATATTCTAGCTATGGAAGATCTCTCAAACTCAAGTATGTTTACAAGAATTATGCCTTCCCCCCTATTGGTAACTTTTTCTCTACCTTCAAGCTAGAAGATGACTTAAATAACATATCAATGGACTTCAGAAATAAATACCTCATCATTGTAATGAAAACGAAATGGACCGCTAGTTGTCAGAGCAGAACCTAAATTAGGTTTCTATATTTAGAAGTACCACCTTTCTTTTGAGGATAGTAACGTGCTTCAGTTGAAGGGCAAAAGAACTCATACGAAGTTGGTACAGAAGCTCCTAAACGTGAGTATGGGTGGCAAAAGAGAGTGAAGTGAAAGAAATTTATATGTAACGATGATAAGTATTGAATGTAATTATAACATCAAAATTAAAACTAATCTTATAGAAGGTGGGAGGCATATGAAATTGGAAAGTGAAGTTTAACTAGTTAAGTTCTAGATCTTTAAAGAAATTAAAAGGACAAAGCTATTCATTCCATTATCAGCTTTTTATTTATGACCTTTCAAACAGAAATGAATTAAAACATTATAATGACACCAGATATCTGTTATAGTAGTAGTGTTGTAGTTATTAAGGTCTAAGGATGAAGACTGACACTTCTATTTCAGAACTGAAGAAGAATTTGCATTATTAAAGCTTAGCAGTTTAATTCCTTCTGTATTTATCAATCCAATAAAATACATTAGGTCTTCCACAAGCCTTACTCCACCTATTATTTCACAAAAATATCAAGGATTTTTCTTCCATTGCATTTTTCCCCCCACAAACTCTGTTATACTTCAGTTACTCCTTTACTTTTGGTCACTGACACAGACTTCAGAAAGCTGATCCTCTATAAGTGAAAGACAGTATTTTAAAGTAGACTCTATGAGTGAAAATTACTCCTACTTAATTTTTGCCTTTCATTCTGTCTCATTTTCTTTGTCACTGAAACATTCCCAGTCTGCATTTATTAAAAATAGTTGAGGTGACCCTAACTCATTTATGTAGTATCTAAAACATCCAGCAACTCCAGCTGTTCCATTCCAAATACATACAATTTATTTTCATTTCAATTTTAACCAGACACCAGATCTTCTAGGACAGATAAGTAGAAAAAAATGCAACCTGCTAAGCAAAGCTGCGGTACTCAAAAAAAGCTGCGCTATGCAAAGTGTGATGATGGACTTCATATTAGAAACTACTTTGATTCATACATATGCAGTAGGACAGGAAAAAAGGACTAACATAAAATATATTGAATTAGCCACAAGACTAGAACGCTACAATTAATTAGGCTGGAAAAATGTAATTCCCAATAGTATGCAACATGCATATAATCTTAACATTTGGCCATATAACCATGAGGAGGGACTGACCTGTTACGTAGGTGTTTAAACATTTAGCAGAACATTGGCAAGTTACTGAAATACTTGTCTGCCTTCTTGCTAAACCATCCTGCCAACTCCAATTTCAGTATACATTCTTTCAGACATGATTATTTTAGAGAAAAAGTGAAACCCATCCTTTTTGTTCTCTGGTCTGTTAATACCTTGCAGCTCTACTTCTCACATGTAAAAACTCAGACCTTTTTCAAAAGTGCCTTCTCTGTGATGCACAGACACATCCCACTGAACTCTAGATTATAATAGTTTTAATAATGTAAAATGCATACTTTATTGGACTTGGCATTCTGCTGCACAATCTAGCTTTTCCAAACAGAGAACTCTAACACTGGGCCAAAAATTAGGTTTTAAGGACCAAAGTAGCTTTATGAGGATGGGAAAGAGGAAAAGAAAAATATATATATTCATGCAAACTTTGCTGGGGAGGTATTGTGCCACAGAAGGTAGACCATAACCTGACTTTTAGCAGGAGTACAGCAGGAAGCGGAGGCACAGCCACTCTTCCACATGCCGCTTTGTAGCAACGTGGCTGAAGCCAGCCAGACCACAGTAACCATGATGTGCCGGCACCCCTTTCACCACTGCTCCTTACCAAAGCATGCAGTGGACACTTGCAGGCCACATTCAATGCAGCTGTGAAAGTGCAATGAATTAACTTTTTTTTCTCCCCCACCCCGCAACATTTTTGAAACCAAACTCTCATTCAACAGGACACTCCACACAAAAGGTTGATAAATATGAACGCTTCCTACGGGGTGCAGCTCAGATAAATATACTTTAATATATTTTGCTTATCATTTTAAGAATTAAACAGCATGGGTAAGAATTGAATTTCAGCTTGCGGATAGGCAAGTTCAATATAGAGATTATTAGAAGCACTCAAACCAGATTCTGTGTTATGTGCAACATATTAAACAATTTCTGTCTGAAAATCAGTACTGTTTCATGACAACTTTTGCACTCTAACATTTACTGAATTGCTTCTTAGTTCTTCTGCCTGTTGCACAAGTGGGCAGCGGAGTAGAGGAATGCCGACGTTTGAAAAGGGAAGCCCAGTTTCAAGATCCTCTTCTGTCTGCTTCAGAGCAGTTTTCATTACTCCTCACGCTGAACCAGGAACCTGAACCTCTCTCTCCTACCTCCCGCGTCAGCAGCAAAACCACACTCCGGCAGGGAAAGGGACCGCTTGACCAAACAACCTCCCCGCAAAGGTTTCCATGAGACTTCTCTATGTTTTAGAAACAGTTTATTTTGCCAAAAAGTGCATTTCTGTGGCTACCTCAATCATCTAACAATGGCTGATGGTCTAATCCAGTTTGGTTTACTAATTTAAATGGACTTCTCAGCTGGAAACGAAAGCTATTTCTACCTCTACCATATTATTACAGCTGACTGAGGGGAAAAAACCCTTGCATTAGAACAATGAGTAGTATTCTCCACAGCACAAAGTACTGAATTTTAGAGGCTATCAGCCATCAACTCTGAAGTCTGTACAGTCTTCAGCGAAGGGCAGCATTTAATCCAGAGAAAACAGATTTTTATACCAAGTTTTGAAAAGGATTTCCCATGGGTAGTCTGTTTTGACAACAGTTACCACACTAGGACATCTGAAATTACTATAGTTTTTCCCACACTAAAACTGGAGCCTAGATGACCATCAATTTCAGAAGCATTCACGTTTTGTTAATTAAATGCTCAAATTCTCATATTTACAAAGAAAAGGGGTGAAATGGGACCAATCAAAACTTACTAAACTAAGCATTAGGTTTGTTTTTAAAAATAAAATTATCCCATAATATGTTTTCTTCTAGGTACCACCAAGTTATAGTAAATGTTAACTTTTTAATGGTTAAAGTAAGAAAAAATTATGCAGAAGATCCTTGCACTTATTAAAATAAAAGGCCTATTATATTATAGTGTCAATTTAGCTAGCTAAAACTCATGTGTATGAATAAGTGACTTTTTTTTTCCATAATTAAGAAAAAGAAGATAGGTTATATTGAAGAGCATTAAGTATGATTAGATGCTTCTCAGAAAAGCATGCCTGGAAAAAGATCTGTTCCTATACTAAGAACTGAACTAACGTAGGTCTGGGAAGAAATAATCAGATTAATTTTTTTTGTACGTACTGTATAAATAAGCTTACTATGTAAATATATTTGTATGATAAGCAATTAGAAAGAAACTAACTTCTGGCTCAGATTATTTTCCTGAACTGTAGGTTATCTACTTTTTTACTCTTAACAGAAGGATTTAAAATAATTGTGGTACATCAGCAAGAGTCTGTCCATGAAATTCATCTATTTATGTTAGAGTTGCTCATAACATAAAGGTCGCAGAAGCAGCCAACTGATATAGCCAATGTATTTACATTTCCTTAGACCCAGACTGAAGAAACTGCAGACATGCCTGTGTGAGCCTGCTCGTTTGGGTCCAGAGCGCAGCGAGGAACAAAACCCCACGCTCGGCCCTGTGCACGCAAACCGCAGGCCCATGAGACATCCACGCCAGGCGTGCTCCCGAGGAGCTCCCACCATGCTCCCACCACCACTGGGAGCTCCCGCCTAGAAGATGAGACAACAGCAGTCCAGAGAAAATGCCCAGAGCGTGCATGGTGAGGGCAACGCACCCTGTCCGTCTGCCATGCTGCTCCACATCATTTGCTCCAGTAGGCACAGCCTGTGTTACAGGCAGGCTCTGATGCCGCGGCTTACCACCGTAGGGTCACAAGCTGCTCTAGGTTCCTAAAACTGCCTTAGTAAGTGCTTCTCTCCTACAGAAGCAGAGACAGCATCACGGGGCCCTTATGTTAAACATATCAGCAGCCCCCCTCTGTTTGCAAGCAGCAAAAATTCACATCCTTTTTATGAGCACACTTTTGAGGTGAGGAAATCTTAAGCTTATCGCAAAGACCAGGAAGTCCTGGGCTGGGCTGGTAAGCAACTGCACACTTCTTTTTTCCTACAAGAAGTCTTCTGTTGGACTGATGCTGGCAAGGCTCCCTGAGAAGTCATGTGTTTTGGCATTTACTCTTTTATTGCAGTATATGGTTCCTCTTATAACTTCCCGATCTACTGCTTCTGCTTCTCTGAAGAAGCAAGCAGATGTCCCTGTATTTGTTACATTCACACCATGTTTCAGGACTTCATTTCCAAACATGAGGGGCTTTTTTCAGAATTATTAAAGGAAAAAAATAAAGATTTTATCTTCCTCAAAACTGCAGGTGGGAGGTAGCAGACCAAAGCACTGCCTGCATCACTCCTTCACGTTTCTCTAAGTTCAGATAAACCTCTTCCAGCCTCACAAAGATAATCACCCCAGCTGAGAAACCTCAAACATGAGAAACACTCTGACCAACAAAAGCAACGCAGGGTGGGGGCTGAAAAAAAAAGCAGCTTTTAATCACAAGTCTCAACATGCAGAGTTGCTATCAAAACATCCACACTACTATCAGAAAACACAAAGCATGCTAGGTGGATGTTTACTTACTATACATGTGAAAATTTAAGTGCCTGGTATAGTTTATCCAGTGCTGATGATCTCGGGGCACACGCTGCAGTAGCCTGCAGATCCTCACATGAATTGCACAGCCCAGCTGCTGGCACAGGAGACAGCTTGGGGCTCACCTGAGCTGCAAAACATCTCTGCATTTGCACCTTGCACCCACCTAAGATAATGAAAATTTGTTCCCCTCCACCATAATATATGTAAAACCCTAAGCAGTGCAAACATGGTATATTTGTTTAAAAAGAGTGTTTAAATGCAGAGGCAGGATTCAGGTGCTGGGTAGTATTCCTAGTGTATTCCTTCAACGCAGGTGCTCAAATTTGTGTGGGGATTAAGTATGGAAGCATAACTGAGGACTGCCTATGTCGTGTCTCAATTTGTATTTTGAAGTCTTAGCTATAAGATATAGACTTACAACATAAAAGCTTAATCCATATTCCTGTTATATGAGAATGTTCAGGTGGGTAGATGAAGGCTGAAGAAGGCTGCTAACAAGTGCAGATGGGAAGATCACAGACTACCATTCCTTGAGAACAGCTTACAAGAGACTTCAGTTGGAAACTTTGCGGCAGTATCATGTTATTGTACTACCCTGAACTTCTTGATTTTTTTGCAAAAATAAAAATAGCTTCCTCGTATCAATTCTCACAGTACCTGAGATTTCAAGCCCTCTTTTTGGCAAGGCTTTGTCACAGCTAACGTGGTAATCAGGTTAGCTGGTACCTTCTTCATCTGGCATCCCCACTAATTCTGCTTTTTCTGATAGTTGCAGAGCAGCTGATTACACACATCTATTAACAGGGACTGATGGCAGGAAGTTGTCTTCAAGTAGCTCCATTTTTCTCTTCAAGGCACACAGAGTAGCCTTGGATAATTGTACATTCAAACCAAAGACTCTTTCATAAAAAGTGCCCAAGGTTGATGAGGCTCTGTGTGTAAAAGGCTGTCAGGGATCTGATGAAACACTGGTTTTATCTCTGTGCCTCACAGACATGTAAGTGGTAGCCCTCAACACAGGCTGAGATACGATGACTTTGACGCTAAACCTCAGTAAGGGCTTATTGTTTAGGTTTGTGTTGGGTTTTTTTGTTGTTGTTTTTTTTTTTCTTGCATAGACTAATTCAGGCTAGAAAAGTTACCTTACATTTCCAAAGCCCAAAATAAACCATATCCAAATGTATGGATTACATGGATTTCCTGCCAAAACCATGAAAATCACAAACTGAAAACTATAGATTATTTTGTCTTGCTGTATGGGTTTGTGGTTTTTTTCTGGTAAAATATACTTCCAGCCAGTCACAGAAGATTTAGATGAAACTTTTATTTGTCAGAAAGCCACTCTCAGATACATGCCATGCTTTGAAGTCCTAGGTAAGAAATACTTTAGGCTGACAAATACCCACGGCCATTCATGGCAGCTAATGCTACAGAATTAAAGGGGGGATGGTTACAGGCAGGCTAGGGAGAGCAATGGGAGTTCACGATGCAGGCAGCTGCTGAAGCGATGCTAATCAACTTCTGATGCTAGTAAGGGGAAGGACAGAAAACTGGGAAGGCCCAGAAATTTGACTTTACAGCTTCATTTCTTTGTGCTGTTAACATCATCTACCCTGTCTTCATTGAGGAGGATGAAATCACTACAGAGAGTCTCGTTCACTTTAATGCAGGGGCACAAGAAGGCATAAAGAGAAACTTCCAAGAGGGCAGAAGGAGACTTTTAAAAGGCATGTCAAAATGGAACACCATAATTCCCTCTCTGACCACACATATAGCTCCCCAAACCACATCAAAGGATGTTACAAGAAAAAAAAAAATCAGAAACCTGAAAGGGGGAAAAAAGAAATATTTCCTAAAGAAGCTAGCTGACAAAATCTTGTCTAAGTGGTGTATAATAGCAGAAGGAACTGCTAATTACTGTTATTCCCATCTCTTCCTGCTCAAGAATATGAGCAGTGATACTAGGTCAGACTGGGTCACTACCTGGTTTCAGCAATTCCCCCCACCACCACTTTCCCCTCCTCGAAAACAGAAAGGGGCACACAGAATGATCTAGCAGCTACTGGCAAACAGCGGTTTACGGACCAACTTCCTGAGCCAGAGTCCGCATCCTATTTCATCGTCCTCTCCCCGAGTCAGCATAACCGTTTGCCATATCCATGTACATTTTTTACCACCACAGCACAGCATTCAGCAGCAAGGGCAATGTGGCAATACTTTATTATTCCTTTTGTGGATAAAGTACTTCCTTTTGCTTGTTGTGAACCTGCTGTTCCGATGTTTCACTGGGCATCCATTGGTACTTCAAGGCAATAATTTTCGATGTGCTATCGCAATAGCATTCATTGCCATACAAAAGTCTGCCCCCCACCATCAGCCCTCTTCCAAGCTAGAGAACACAAGCCCATTTAAGACTCCTGAGGAGAAGTTACTACCTACTCAATATTTTCTTTTGACCCTCTTTTACTTTTACAGTTCTACTATACAATCCTTGAGGTAACCAGGCTGCATTCACTATGCCAGGTAGACATGCACTGTTAGTATCTACAGTGACATAATTTTTGGTTTTGCTTTGTCCTTATTCCTGCTCTTTTTCTATTGCTTGCTGATCACTAGAGCTAAAACAAAGACAGAAACAAGCAAGCCACAGTTAAGGTCAATTAAGGGCATATGACCACTACCTGCTCTTTAGAATGATGCTAAAATGCTTGGTAAACAATTGAGTGTGCATTTAGACTTAATTATTTTAGAGGGTAGTGGTATTCCAGTACAAAAATAATTATTAAAAAATGCCATCAATGCATTTCTGAATGAAAGAGCTTCACAGAGAGGATTCCATCAAAGTGCAGAGTTTGACAAAGGAATTTTTTCATTTTATGGAATTCCAAGTTCCTAAAAATTTGAAATTAGAAATAATGTTATTTTAGATTAACAGCTGATCGACCAGAACATTGTGTTTCCATTAGTATTTGACACTGTCAACACTTGAATGAAATCAATGTGTGGCTCATTTGGGAGATGGGTACAAGCCAAAATAAAACATTTTAAGTTGACAGTATTACTCTAGGGTCCTGAAAAAAGCTTGCATTTGTAAAGATCTGTATTACTTAAGAAGGCTGTAGTAACAATTCTAATTCCCTTGTTACTGTCAGTAGTTAGAAAGATGGCTTAGATGAACACTTTTAACGCATTTATTTTATGCATTTTCAAAAACCTGAAATAATTTTTGCCATACAAAAGCTTTATTTAAATGTACTGTAAAGTCATCATAGTCTTACAGACAAAATATTAGAAGAAAATATCAGCAAGACAAGGCTTATAGGGAGAGAGAGTATCAAAAGATACGACTATAAAGAGATAGTAGACCAATTGATGACTTACAACAAGGAAATCTGCAAGCATACAGTATCTTTAGACCATCAGAAATCCATACCTCTTACCAGAGAAAAAGCCATACTTTTTCCAGTTTCATTATTTTATTTCACAAAGTCTTTGTGTGTTGATAAATCTCACCTTGGTGTCCCGCACAAACACCAAAACAGCATTTTGAATCATTGCCTTCGGTGAACTTCACATGAAAATACTTCCTGAGGCTGTTCAAAAGGATGTTTGCCAGCAAAGCAGCTTGTAAAAACGCAGACTGAGCAGGAGAAAGATATACTGATATTATTTTCAAGATCATACAAAAGACCCTTATACACTTAGGCCAAGGAAGAGAAAAATTTCTTTTCTGTTTCCTGAACATTTAAAGACAGCATTTATAAGGTTCTAGATTTTAAGAGTGCATTCTTAATAGCAACAACATCCCATCAAGCATCTATCAACAATCCCTTCTGGACAGAAAGGGAGACATAGGTGGTATTGTAGTTTATTCTCCAACAATGGCTTTTAGTACAAATAAAAATATTTTTTCTTTTCAGAGTTTAAAGTGTGCTTGAATTCTGTGCTATGCTGGCATAAAACAATCAATTGACCTGACTTCAGTTTCATCTGAACATAGCATTATTGATATGAATTTTTATAAAGGAGGAGAACAATGTATAGCTGTCGTCTTAATTAATGCTTTTTAACCAGGGATCTATTTTGGGCATTAGAAAGTAGAGCAGAAATTATGTTTGAGGAGTACTAGGAATAAGCCTTATATAACTCTTGACCTAAAGTAAACATTAAAAAAGTGATGTTTATATTAAAAAAATACCTGATCATTTCTATTTTTATAGCATCTGTGATGGAACAGAAGAATTCGATTCCTGACGAACATTTAATATACCATGTATCAAGATACTATCTGCTCAGCTTTTTTTTTTTTCCGAGTGCAACAGAAATACAGTAAAAATTCACACTCAATTTTTTTTTATGCAGAATAACTAAAAGACACTCCAAATAGTTCACATAACATAGAATTTAATCAACTATATCTCAGCTACAGTTATTAAATTAGATCTCATATAATGCTCTCTGCCATATTCCACCATGGTATATCTTAGAACTCCACAGAAATTTTTTTTTTCATCTGTCTTTTACCCATCCTAGCTATTAAGTAAACTTTTCAGGTTTTAGGAATAAGCATGTTCTGGACAATTCCCAGCACTAGGCGCAGGGTAATGGGCAGAAGGGAGAATAAAGATACATCATCTGCATTATTTAGAATTTAAAAATACTCAAGAGTTTGGGAATGATGGAAGATGTATAGTGAATTGCTAGGCTCCAGATAAGGACCATCTTACAGAAAAACTGGTGGATCACCTACCAGCTGGATTTTGAGAGATGACCGAGAAAGAATGTTAGGCATAGATACTGTCATCCTTTCATTACACTTTTATTCAGTTAAGAGTAAAAAAAAAAAAAAATTTTAAAATTTAC
>VYZW01033375.1:0-13531 GCA_013401315.1 Balaeniceps rex
AGACTACAATAAATAAGAATTAAAATCACCAAAAATCTCCAACTAGAGACCACATCTAAAGATGTCCCCTCCAAGTTACACTGGGACACAGAGACAAGGGGGCTTCAGGGGACTTGGTCTGCTGCCAACCTCACTGTGCTTGTGAAAAAAACATCACACCATGAATGCGAAAAGCAGAACTTTTCATCAACACTAAGTCATGTCATAACGACAGTGTGGATTCTGCCTTTATGACAATGTAAGTGGACATCAAGTCCAAAGAAGGAGACAGCATCTGCTGGGAATCCTTACTGGAAGGTAGCCCAGCAGAGGGATGTACACTCTGCATCACCCATTGGAGCAGGTATTGCATCCTGCTCAGAGAGCACCCGCTCTGCCCAGGGTCCAGTACTGCAGCGGCAACAGGATCCTCAAGTCTGATTCCACCTCACTCCATTCTAGTTGACCTGATCTCTGGAGAGGAGGACAACTGAGAACACCAAGCCAGCTATCATCTAAGCAGTTTCACACTCTTCTCCTTCCTGGCGCTCCTACAAGAGCTGAACAGAGCCATGAAGCATGTTTTATAGTTTAGAGCTCCTGGGATTAGATATATTCTTTCTCATATAAAACTCCAATCCTTATTTCTCTCCATTTAGAATGGGGAAATACCCTCTTTTCTTGTTGCATACAAATTCTAAGAATGGGATCATAATGAACAAAAATGAATAATGAAATCAATTTACAAAATGTAAATATAATTCTAGCCTCTTTTGAAGTTTTAATACGAAGGAGGAGCAAAATTACCCAGGGGATGTTGGCCAGACTCAGTCATGGGTATAAATGAGATCTCAGTCCCATGTGGTATTTCACATCACAAAGGAAAGTACACAGAGCTCTCACATCCCTGAGACAGAAGGTTCCAGGAAACACTAATTTATATGTCAAAGCAGCCTCTTCATGGGAATGACATACAAATAACAAAATAACCCCCGAAGTTTGAAACAAACTTCTCACACTGGAACTTACTGTTTCTTTGATTATTTAAAATATTTTGGCCTGGGTTTCAGGTAAAATGCTTGTGTCAGTCTTTTACTTATGAAGGAATTTGGCTAAAATAAAGCAAAAATACAGCTTGGTTTTCTTTTCTGCTTATGAGTTTGGATAAAAGTGAGTGAGTGCTGGTGCAAATCTGGAATGCCTTCAGTGAACTCAGATACGCCCTATGCTAAAGAAAATCAGAGTTTGCCTCAGTTTATTGGCATAGCACCTTTTGTATGGATCATTTATTCAGAATTCCTGTCTGTATTTACTTTTCTAGGAACAAACATGTATTTACTGCTGACACTGAGCCTCAGCAACTGACTGATGACTTGGCACCTCTGCTCCAAGTGCCTTTGAGACACCAAGAGTAAAGTTTGTTCCAGTAATATCCGCTCACCCATGAGACAGTGTCTGCATATTTTATGGTACACTAAAAAAAGTAACATGCTACATTTAATGACAGAAAGTTGCATGGAAAACATTATGTGCATGCAATGTGGCCAAGCTACCATCTCTAACCCAACCTCTGCTTTGCAAACTATCAGACTTCTGTTGGTTTAGCTTTGCAAACTCACAGTACATTGACATTATTTATTTTTCCATTTTATTTCCTAAGATTTTTGCTGCTTAAGTAGGAGGGGGGAAGGGCACAATAAAAATAAAATGGCTACAACCTACCTTTCTTGTTTCCAAGGTCTCCTGACTTTCACAGATGGACCTGTATGGTATAGGCTCTGCTCACATCACCCATAAAATCAACTCAACACCATCCTTGTAACTCTAGTCCTCAGTACTAACAACTGAAGCTTTTGTATGTCAGCAAATACCTTAACATCCATACCTGCAGATTTCAAACACACATGCTGCCTGACCACCTTGTATTCACCTTGATCACCAATATGTTAAAAACAAAAATTTATCTCAGCCACCTTAGTACATAAGTACATCTCTTCTCTTAGTGAATTACTGAAGTCAGTGAACTTGAGAAGCCATATGAGCAACTCCTGGTGTATGTTGAGGACTACAGCACATTGCAAAAGCTGGCCATTAAAAGCAGAATCACGAAGTTACAAAATAAGAGTGAAATGATTACATCTTTTCACATCTTGTATATAATGAAATGCCTCATTTAACACAAATCATACTAACAGCGAACTATCAGCATCCAAGCCAGCCCTGAAGCATGGCTGAAAATCCACTGCTGTCACTCCTCACAGTTATTTCCTGCCAGCAGTATCTGATTAGGGAGCTGACATACCTAAAGGACTATGAGACCCACTAGATCAGAAATGGTGGGTTAGGTGCATGCTACTATGCATGCAGAATTGACTGGAGGCATGACATGATTTCCTGGAATGAGCTTAGAAGGAAGAAAAAATTAAAAAAGGAAAGAAAAAATTCAGACTTTTAAAATGTTAATTTCAATTCCTATTCAGAGTAGAAGACTTTCAAAACATTATATGCTTTAATTACTCTCTTAATTACATCTTCTCTAAAGAGAAAATAAAGGGAGATGAGAAGAAACATGATTTTTTTCTAAGTTTTTTTTTTAAGGGAATACAAATACTTTTTATATGGGAAAGACATTTTATATGTGGGGGTGGTAGGTGGGAAACCATTATTTTAATTATTTTAAAAAGGGTAGCAGATAAAAACAAAACAGACACTCCTCATTGTATTAGAGGCCAATTTTTTACCCAATTCCCTATGCTCATTGTCAGAACTTCCAGCATAAGGGAAGGAATAAAGAAAAAACTCAGTGCACAACTGATCTGTCCATCCCCACCTCCAAAAATAAAAAGGCTGCAAATGCAAAAAAGAAACATGAACGATCACAGAACACAGTACGTAACATTAGCCCGCTAAGGAACAAACATGAAACCGATGAAACCATCTTCCTTCAGCACCGATGCCTCATGGTTAAATAAAAAGATCACAGAAATTTAAGAAAAACCTTCAAATTTTAGGTATGTCTAAATATATCAATATATAGTTATTTTATATTATTTATTATTTAAAGTAAAAAAATATTTTAAAAATCATTTAAAAGCCTGAAGACAGAACTAGAATATAAAGTCTGGTACTAGAATATAAAGTCCAACAGTTTACCAGAAATACCATTAGCTGGTCCCTCTCACATGCCTGACATTTAAGTAAGAGAAGACTTCTGGAAACATAGCCTCTCCTTAGGATACTACTTTGACCTAATTTGACTACTACAATATCATGGGAAGGTAAGGGGTAGAGCCATTGGGAAAAAAAACAAACAAAAAACCCCAACAATGAATCAAGTAATAATTCAGAACCTGACCAAGGTAAAGCCCCAGCAAGGGAGCCAGGATGAGGGAGGCAATGTAGCCAGGACTGGGCAGGGCCTGCATCCAAGTTGCTTAATAAACATTACTTAAACCAATAGAACAGAGAACTATTTAGTCATGTATTTTTTCATGTTTTATGCAAGAGACGAACCTAGAAACTGGCAAATCAATTCCTGTACAACTAGAATGGGAATTCC
Organism: Balaeniceps rex; assembly: GCA_013401315.1. NCBI lineage: Eukaryota > Metazoa > Chordata > Aves > Pelecaniformes > Balaenicipitidae > Balaeniceps > Balaeniceps rex. The sequence goes on from VYZW01033375.1 coordinate 3,539, forward strand.
AAAAAATTAATGCCACAAGAGAAACTGTTACTAAGAAACTAACACTTGTTAGCAACACAGACAAGTTTCCAGAGATCGAGGTGTTGCTTTGGCCCTACTCTTCACATACAAACTGCATATGAAACGGAATTGCAGAGCCATTTTGTAACAGTTCTGAAAGATGCACTCTGTATGAGTGTTTTTCTTCTAATGGCCTGTCATTGTAGTGATGAGAGGTTCAATACACTTAAGCTCTGTGTTTCTCACAGAGGAATGCTCGCATCTGTCAGTAATCACATGAATGTTATCACATGGCTGTTAACACATAATGGTTAGGACCTTATTAGCAGTTCTCTTCTTAGCTTCTCCTTTCAATGAATTATGAGAACTCATTTACTTCACACAACTTCAGGCCAAATCTTTTATACAAATTACCAGCCTAGATTCATTAGCCATGCAAGGCAAAAATTAACTACATCTTATTTTTTCATATTTTGTTTTAAAAACGACAAAAAAAATTCCTAGGTTCTAATCAAAAGCAAATAGACTCCTGCACAGCTCCAGGTTTCAGCCTATATCCTGAATATGGAAATAGCCTTCCAAACAATCTGGGGAGACAGCTAGAAACAGGCAAGGACTGGGCCTCATTCCTCCTCCTAGGTTGATCCTGATGCAGGATCAAGCTGTGGGAAGGTAAATCTGGTAGACTCTTTCAAGGAAGAAGCTACATGAAAATTTAAAACTGTCATGTAAAAAAAGCATACAGAGTCAGACCAGAGTAAATCATACTATCTTTATCTCTGTATAACAACACAGATCATACATACACTTCTTAGACTTCCTTGTATCACGTGTGCTGAAAGTCTTACATAGCAGAGTTCAGATAGTGCTGAATATGAGTGGCTGATATATTCCCATCACATCACTGCCATCTGACAGCTCTTTGGATGTTTCCTGTAACTACATACAGTTTATTTGTATACTTCTTTTGTGTGTTTGTTGTTTGGGGTTTTTTTTGGGGGGGAGGGTTGGTTGGTTGTGTTTTGGGTGGTGTTTTGTTTTGGGTTTGGGGGGGTTTGTTTGTTTGTTTTTAACTTTGAACATCAACAGGTACCTTTCTACATTCATATTAACATGGAGGGTTAATAATTTATGGCCTGTCTCTTAAGGAGTCTATCTGCTGTTCAAAAGCCTATATAGTGTATCCCTGTATTTTCCATTTCAATTAACAGCAGATTCCTTCCCAAAGCTCTTTTCTGTGGCCAGTACTGGAACCTGAAAATGTCCAGAAATGTAGTGCCTAACAGCCCCTGAAGCCCTGAAGTCCCTCCCAGAAAAATCCTAAACTTGCAAAAGGCAAAGCCTTTTATGGAATCTGGTACCAAATTTGTTTAAAGAAAAAAATCCAACAAAACCAGCACACTCAGCAACAGTCATCCCAAAACCACCCCAGCTGCCAGCTGGCGCCAGTTCCAGCGGTTCCCCATGCCTGCCATAAGGCCTGCAGGAAGAATGCAGCTCTGCAAGAGCCACGCTCCCACACATGTGTGGCAAAGCACCTTCATCACACTCCTACCTTACAGTCCAAGATTTCAAAATGAGTTGTCCTTGCCCAGGTTTTTTGGCACTGCTGAAAACAGCCCTTGCTACAATGCTGTTTGACCATTTCCCTCTATTAAACCACTTCTGAAGAGTTGGGCTCCAGCTTCACAGGCAGGTCAGTGAAGATGCAGAGCCTGGTAGGCTGAGTTCAGCCCAGAATAAGCACTATACCATGATATAAAATGTCTATTTTTTTGTCGTAAGAAACAGTAATCTTGATTTTTTTCTTTTTTAATTTACAGAAAAGGAATCTTTAATATCAGGCTGAGATGCTCTCCAAAAGGAAGATGATATTATTCACTTAAAATAGTGAATGATAGTTTAAAGGTGTGCTATTCAATTTAATTATGATTGCATTTACATTGCTTCATTCCTTGAATATGATGCAACAATGGTAATGACTAACTTTTTTGCAGTTTAATAGACCTTGCAACTGCATGATCCCTCTTCCATTTAACAAGCCTCTTGCTATAGCTTAATAAATCTGGTTTTGCTCTCTGGCAATTCTCATTAAAGTGATTTGGAAGGTACCACCATTCACCTACAGCCTGATTTTCAGAAGACCTGACTGCACACATTTTCAATTAAAACTCTTTGCACTCGACATCTTTGAAAATCCAACACTAGCAAGGCAGTTAGAAGTTTCCCACCTTTCCTCATCTACAGGGTAATGTGCAAAATAATCAGGGTTGGATACGGTGTAACTTAAGGGAATCATGTTAAAATGCTAACATGGGAACCTCAACTCATCCCATTAGTGTAGAGAAAGGCAACTCACCATTCTTTGTCAAGTGATGGTAGCGCAATGGATGAATTTACATACATGACCATCTGTTGCCAGATTAGGCAACAGCAGAGAGACTTCCAAGCAGAGAGACAAGCCAAATACCTGCCCTTGTTCAGAACTTCCTTGGTTTTGTAGGCTTACTGTCCTTACTACAAAATAAAATACAACACTTCATATTATAGAGTACCCTTCATCCCAAAACACTCTGTGGACTGTGAACCCTCTCACAGAATTGCCAGAAGTTTCGGTACTGAGCACTGCATAGACACAGGACTAGTGGAGTGAAAGGCAGCATGCAGCTGCAGCCTGCTCCACAGCTGTGTCTCTCATGCCATATTCTTGGCTAAGGACATAAAGCCAAACTCCTACTCACATCAAAAGTGCTGCAAAGCTTCTAATACATACAGAACTCTCACAGGACTTTAGTTTGAAATACCCCTTCCCCAGAAACTAAGCTGCAGAGGACATAGACTACACCTACTTCACACATGTGAAGTGCTTGTGTCACATGACAGGAAAAAATTGTGAGGTTACAGGCCATACTGTGATGCAGACCCAAGAATATACCATTAGAACCCTCTCATATCAAAAAGCCCAGTAAATATAATGCAAACAATAATTACACAACAAAAAAGGAGAATTTAATATAAATATTAAAAAGATCATAAGGCAAGATACTGATTTTACACCAGTATTGCAAAAGTGCAACCCTACTGATGTTGAGGATTTCCTGTCTTCAGCGTGTGCCAGAAAAATTATGACATTTTCCATAGTCCCCTTTCACACAAAGATAAACACTGGAGAGTTAGAGCTCTTCTGATGTAAAGCTGATTGTCTGCTCAGCTCAAGGTTTCCCCAACACATCACTGCTTCGATATTTATTTTACTTCTTTTAGGATAAAATAATAATTACCACATTAAAAAAAGTCAGTGCAGCTATTGCAATCACCTCTATGCCAACCATGTTCTCTAGCCTTCTGCAAAACCTTCCAATCCACCAGCAATTCGGTAAAGAATCAGCATATGTAGGTCCATGAGGCACAAGAGCATGGATATTAAAGACAGGTGTGTGGTTTTAGCAACAGATAATAAAGGGAGAACTGTTTTTATTGAGTGACAAGGAAGCAATGATAATGGGCCAAACTCTGTACTTGTGGATTTCAGTGAGCGTAAGCCCCAAGAGAATTTGGCTCTAAATCAGTAACATATGAACTGCTGCAAGCCCATCATTTCCATCAGATCCTTCACCAAATGGCCAAACCTGAGGAAAACCCCATCAGGGCCAGGAAAGCCCTGATCTTGTATTACCCTTACACAGAAAAGACATTCCCTGTAATTCCCCCCTTTCAACCTCACCTCACAAGCTTCCGTTCCCACTTGAGTATCTAAACAGACATGGTCAAAAACCTGGTGCCCTCTGACTGCCAGAGCTCCTTCCAGTCCCTGGGATCTTCCCCGACCTTCCTCCCTCTCCAGGGCTCCTTCCAACCACCATCTTCTGCTCTCTTCACTACTACCAACCTCTGGGCACTCCTCTTACACAGCCACAGCAGCTGCTCTAGTTCACCTGTATTTGCCTTGCACTGCAGACCTCTTCAGGGCACCACTGGCAGATACACCTCTTGCTCTACCCATGCCACAGCTCTCTACATCTGATAGTACACCTGATCTTTTGACTCCTTTCCGCTGTTCTTTCCTTATGTTTCAGACCTGGCTGCCTCTCTGTTGGCCAGATGAATCATCCCATCCTTTCTGGCTTCCACTGTATTTGTACACAACATAATTTGGCTATTGTGGAGGAAGAAACCCTCAAGTTCCTTGAGGATTTTAATAAGAAGTAGGTTTCCTTCTTCACTCTAGTAACAAAGTGGCTGCAGGACCTGGAAAACCTCAGGAGCTGTTGGAACAGATGGGGAAGCCTCCCTCCACCTGAGTGCTGTGCAAGCAGTCTATCTCCACACCATCCCTCTCCTCATCAACTCCAGAGCAAGGACCACAAGCTCTGATCCTAACACCAAAGCACAACTTCACGCCAGCAGCTTAACAAACCAGCCAACTCAAAACAATTTCTAGCCAGCGCTAAGTTATCATTGGAAAACAGAATTACAAAAAAGGTAACATTTCATTCAGTCTGAGCCCTAAAGATCACTAAATCAAATTCTGCACAGGCTAGTATTACTGTACAAGATAGTTATTCCCTCCATCAACACAGAAAGGAGACATCCCACAGTGATGAAATTTCGGGACTTGTAAGTTTTTCCATCACTAGTATAAACCACAGTCTCTGACTACATTCCCACTCAGAAGTCCCACCACACCCAGACTGCACGTGTAAGGCTTTTATGGCATGTAATTTTACACAGAGAACCATACACAGCACTGTAATTTAAATACTAAAAGTGGACACTTTAAGTGTAGTGCAAAAGTGGAAGCCACAAACTGGATGTGTGTAGGACAGTACACACAGAAAACTGGTTTTATACATTACTAAGTAATTCAGTCTGAAACGACCATTTGAGTACATGCTTGAGCTTAGAGACATCTGAAGTCCAAATACTATTTCTTGGCAGTTGTACCTAAACCAAAAAGAAAGCCTCAAGTCCCGATCTGCAACCCCATTAGCTGTCAGCATGCATCAGTCTTCAGCAGCAATAAAAGCCACGTGCCATGGAGAGCACTCAGGCGGACACGCTAGTGCTGAACCTTCAGGGCAAGCTCTGCACAGGTTTCTAACAAAATCAACCAGGATCCTGAAGAGCTACCATCATTCAGAAATGTCTCATAGCACAAACACTATCTTTTGGTGGTGTTCCAGGTAAGATTCAGTGAAACACCATAAATCCTTGCATGGATTTTGCATAAGGTTGGGACAACAAACACCAGCCTACCTGCCCTGAATGTGGGGTGTTTATTTTGAAATGCTGCCAGGCAAGTTGGCCTTACCAGCACAGAAGGATAACAACTCACTAAGACCACGCTGTCAATACAACAGTGGTAGCAGCTTCTTTAACGCTGACTGAAAACACACCCACAACTTTCAAGGATAGTCACGTCCCAAGAAATCATACTCACAGTCCACTTGGCCATGCACAGCACAAACAGATAACGTTGCTCAACACCACTCAGAACATAAACCAGCATCAGTCCTCTTAGAAGCACAGTTCATGGAAACACTGGGTTTAGTTACCACTTTTAAAAAAAATAAATAGAACAGACCTTCAATCAATGAACATCAAATAAAACTGTACCAGTTTACACGGGCCAAAATCTGTCCCCAGCTCTGAGCAGCAGCACACTGGTAGTCACAAACAGGTGAGGCTTCTTTGCCATTTCAACTCTTACCTTTTCAACACTTGGGAGATTAGGTTCATCAGTAGTTTAAACACCAGACACAGTACACAGCCATAGGCATTTTTTTCAGTCAGCAAACCACTAGAGAAAGTACTGAAAGGCCTATTATGAAGGCCAATCACTATCCTTTTCTTGAATGACCACATGAAAATCAGTGACTGTTCCACAATAGATTGAAAGGGCCTTTTGTCTGAAAGAAAAGGACAAGGAGTCACAAAGTATTGCAGATTCATTTGTAACTCATGTTTTTTTAAGAAACTGTATAGCTTCAGTTAAGAGCAAACCAAGAAAAGAACAGGCTTTGAAAACGTTATGCCACAACCCTTTCCTACAACGTATAAGCAGAACATATTTTTAGATTAATCTCTTTTGTATTACAAAAAGATGGGCAGGCACTCCATATTATTGTTGTTTTACAAGAGAAGTTTAAAACACATGCAGAGTTTTGACTTTATTCCAAAGCCCTAATTAGGGTCTGCAGCACTATTTGCATTGTCTAAACAGAAAATCATCAGAAGCTTTTTTGGTACAAGATCTAGTAAAAGTATAATTGCACTGGGATAATAAGCAAAAACGTTGTCACTGTTGCTTAATAACCACTTTAGTAATTGAGCAAATTTGCCATCACCCATAAAGTATATGGTGGCCTATTCAACAAAAAGATATTTTTTATATTGAGAAACCAGCATTTGACTCTCTAATTTCATAGCCTCTTTCTGAAGCCCCTCACAAAAAAGGGTCAATTAATCTGCTGACAACCTCTCAAAAGTAAAAAATGTTTAACTTTTCCACCTGCCCCAATCACATTTTCAGTTCTCAGGTTTTACACACAAATACACATGCACCCAAAATGGGATTTGCACACGATTTCATTACAGAGTTTCTAAACAAGCTTCACATGGACAAACTTTCAGCAGAAAAGACAGTGGGGGCTAATAAGCAAAACCAGATTTCTTCTAATCCATATCCAGAACTAGGGAATTACTGCACTTCCATTCAGAAACAAGTGTCACAGCTGTCTGACTTGCCCTCTTCACCCATCTGTTCCACCCACATACTGTGAAACTAAACAGTCAAAAAACATCACTTTTCACTCTCCAGCTTCTTGCCACATCCCAGAATTTATATTCCTTGTGCTCCCACAACCCCTCCTGAAATCAAGCAATATATTTTGCACACACCATTGGTCAAGGTGCCAGTTGGATTTAGCTCTCCTGACCACCCTATCAAATTACATCAGGCTGGTCTTTGGCATGTTACAACACAGCACTACCAAGGCCAAAATCTTTGCTGTGGGAATCACCCGCGATGCCACTTTCAGATATATACTGAAAGTAAAAGTCCTGCCATGCCAAATATACCCCCATCATCTCACACTCTATAGAACATGAACTTACAGTCCTCAGGACTGTCAAGAGAATCTTGCAAATGCAAAGTAGAGGCAAAACAACGCTGCACCATTTTCTTGAAGCTCCACGTGCTCAGAAACAAACAGGGCAAAGAGATGTGAACTGCAAAGCCCCCTGCTAATCTCAGTGAAGTTCAGGGCCAAATTCTTTGATATAATAACGCTACGGAGTGTTGCTTTCAAACAACTATTAGCAGGGGAAGGTACCCAGTCTAAAATAAAGGCACTTTGCTATCAAAGTTAACTATATCACTACTATTTGGTTTTGTACACGAAAAAGAAAATTGCAAGAGAAAGCTGGTGAAGCATCTGAGGAGGGAAGAAAATGCAGGAGGAAGAAGAGAGAAACTGAAGGATTGGGACAGTACAGAAAAACACAGAGGACGGATGAGACAGTAGCACCAGCTGTAGATACGGGGTCATATTTCCCCAGAGTAACGTGGACAATAAAATCCTTCATATTAACTACAAGTTCACTACAATTAACAGTTAAGTATAAGTTATTTTTCTTCCCTCGATCTTTGTGCAAAGCCTCGCTGGTCCTGGGTCTTCTGCTCGAAATCATTACACAGTTTTACTTTCATCCTCCAGTGCACAGTGAAAAGTGGAGTCTGACCTTTCCTTTGGATGTGTAAAGCACCACAGCAGATTGTTTTGAGAAAATGATTGAGGATTTTTTTTTTTTGTATTTTGCATGACTAGCATTACTTAACAGCGTCCAAAGATCTCTAAGACCTGGGTCCTGAAAACATAGTAGGGAATACAGTCCCTAGAATGACAACAGAGGCAACACATGTGGGTGAAAAGGAACACAAATGTAACAGCCTGGAGGAATTAATACCAAATACAGGTTTGCCTACAACCGCTGACAGGCACAGCTTTGGTACTTCACCATTACTAGAGGAAAACTCAAAGAAAATATTAAACACATTGCAGGCCATTGGAATCTTCTTGTGCTTTCTCTTAAAAATAGGTCTGAACCGATTTCAGTTCTAGACAGATATTTCCTTAAAATTTGGGAAACGACAGGAAGGTGTCCTGACATAGCCTCATTTCCACTTCTTTGAGCAAGAAAGACTAGGTAAGAAAAACTGATCTAGATTCAGAACCAAACCTCCCTCAACACAGAAAGTACTTGGAGATGCTTGTGTTCAATTTTTAGGCTGCTATCTCAGACAAAACAATAACTCTCAAGCACATGTTCCTTCTCAGGCATCCGCCTGGGTGGGCATAAGGACTGTAGAAATAGACCCTTCACTTAAGGATAACCCTAAGAACATTTTGAAGAGTACTTAATTTACTTCTTAATCATAACACTTTCTTACACAGTAAATTTTGCAGAGTGTGACCTTACCTCCTTACATGTTTATACAGCACCTGACACAGTACAAGCCTTATCTCGATTGGTGTCTCATTATGTCTAACAGATCCTGCTGTTCTTGTAAAGGGCCAAACTGCTTCAACTCCCATAACACAGTTAGTGGGAGAATACTGACAACCTAGCAGCAGTATTCAGCTCCAGCAGGTTGTGATGGCGCCTCACAAAATTCATCAGCCTTTTCTGACCTGAAAATCACTCTGCATTTACATGGTTTGACAGCACTCATGGAAACAATTGTGGCAAGGGCACTGTGTCCTGCTCACAGCAGCTTAAAGACTCTAGTTAGTGGCACTCAACAGGTTACCACCCAGTATTTCTTTCATGGCCAGTGCAAATACGTTCCTGGTTAACCTTGACATTCTGCATGCAGCAGTCTTTTCCACTTTCTGTTTAGAAAGTTTTCAGTTTACCTTCCTTGAATCATCACATTTTGGAAAATATTTTACGACTACATCAGGAGCGCAAAGAAACAGAAGATGCTTTATACACTGGTAATTCAAATTTAAAAGTTAACAGGAAAGAATTCCCATGGAAGATCATTAGTTGCCGTGAAGTGTCCGCACACTTTCAAGCTGGAATCAACCAAATCAATGCAGGGGAATGCGACCTGGAACGAAACAGATTGATTTTCTGTGGTGCCTCTTAGCTTTCCTAAAGAAAATAAATCTGGTAGTACAAGTGATTCATGTCTCAGGATGATGAGGCTGGGGAAGAAGCTTACACTATTCATTTACAGCTCAACAAAGGAAGCATTGCATTCTAATAAAGAATAAAAGAATATTGCCAGCCGCTACTGCTTATCAACGACTTGCACACCTAATGATCACATTTTTCATGCACAGAAAGACAGACAACGAATGTTTAAAAAAAAAATAAAAAAGCCAACAAAAAAAGCCCTATCACTTTAGCGGTCTTTTACCTTGGTGCAGATAAAACAAATCCTCAAACGGGCGGATATGCGCAGAAACAGTAGCTAGGGCACAGCAACCTTCGTCCCTACCTTGTGGTATGTCAGCACTCGCAGCAACGTTTCGCAGCCCATGCAAAAACGTAAGGCAGCATTTCAGGAACAAACGTACCGCTGGCTCAGCGCGTCTGGCCGCGAAGGCAGCCGGGGATAAACGGCTGCCCTCGGAAAGACCCGGCTGCCTGTCCCCCGGGTGCGCAGTTAATCATTTATGACCAAGGCTGTTACCAAATAGCCTTGAACAGCACAGCATTGTCCAGTTTCGGTTCCAGCGGCGCCTGGGGGCTGGCGGAGCGGCGGGAGACGGCGAGCCGCGGCGAGCGGCTCCCGAGCCTCGCAGAGCCGGTCCCGGCGCACGCCGGGCGGGGTCCGAGGGGCCGGGGCCGGGGCCGGGCCCGGCTACGGTCCCCGTGCCGCCAGGAGGGACCCACCCACCTCCGCCCGCAGCCGGGTCTCGGCGCCGCGACCCGAAGCGCTAGAGCAGCCGATGGGGCGCCGCGCGGCACTACGGTAACCGT